>CALSBZ010039322.1:0-10122 GCA_943591055.1 Gobionotothen gibberifrons | reverse complement strand
ATTTGACAGAATTTAAATCCCAGCAATGACTTCTGTATTCAAATTTAGAAAGAAGATACGAGCCTGAAGGTAAAACATTATTCTGTGGTGTTGTTGGACTATCATGCAAATAAAGCACATTAAAGACCTCATCTGATTAAATATCTACGATTTGGTATTAAACTAAAAGCTATTATAGTTGTAGTACTTCAAAAAGCTCACTAGATGTCACCATTTATCTCTACGTTTTTGATTAATGAACCTCCATTTAGATTTGACAGTTCAAGATTCTTTACATATTATCAGGGCCGCCCCTCCCTACAGGCCAATCACACAGGCTGCATGGGGCCCTGCCTTGCGCAGGAGGCCCCGCCAAGAGGGCCTCAGCTGCTGTGTGCAGTTCTCCGTGCAGTTCTCCGTGCAGTTCTCCGCGCACCCCCCGCTGACACGCGAGAGTGAGACCCCGTTTACACGAGAACAAAACGGGTTGGATCCGCATAGTTTCTCTTGCGTATAGCCCTTTCATTTACACGAGGCCGTAACAAAACGATAGAAACGGATCCCACAAACGATAACGGGTCCCAAGGTGGATAGATTTGCAAATGAAACGCTCTGGGGGGTCAAACGGCTCCGTGTAATCGCCTCTATATACGATCATTTTATGATAATGATGAGGCAATAGCCCCGCCTCTCCCCACCTCTGCTGCTCACCCCCGCGTCAAAGTAAACTGCACACTGAATTCAGATTATTTATCTTTCTCTCGATATGGACATAAACGCGAGTGAAGTCTAATCTGACAGGACGGAGACACGCAGCTCTGCTCACCTGCATCTCCTCCCGCTGTGATGCAGCGGTGAACAGAGCAAAACACACACTTCAAGTCAGATCATCACCCTTAGCTATTTTAATTACTTCTCAAACTACCTAAACTAGTTATAAATATGTTTATTTTTACTGTCGGCCGGGTCACTCATTACTGGATCAGCTGCTGCATGAGAGAGGGAGGAAAAAGAGAGGCTCCGTGTATTTTATATATTATATAGAGTCGTTATTCATTTGTTTTAAAGCTCAATAAATAACAAAGAAGACCTTTGACCGGCACTTTTATAATTTTGTCCGGAAGATTTAAACTTTAATACACGTTGACCTCGGCCCCCACCGCGGAGAATAAACAGAAGGGCAACCATGACAACCATGCTTCTTCGCTGCTTTTGTGGAGGAAGTTACAGCGCCACGTACAGGCTCCTGCATATGTACTGCAGCTTCTCCAGCGCTTTCGAGTGGTCTCGTGTGGAAGTACAGCGCCACTTAAAGTCCCGGCATATGTACTACAGCGTTTCCAGCGTTCTCGTGTGAACAGACACGTCAAATGAAACGAATACGTGTGAACGGAAAACTTTTTTGAAAACGCATACTGTGCATAAACGCAAACGTTCCCGTGTGAGCAGCACCTGAGAGGTGACAAGGGGAGCACGTCTGTAACCCGACACCGTTGCAATTAATCGACATCTGACCAATCACAGCTTTGATACGGCCACTAGTGCAGGTGAATAGATGTCGGTGAAAAGACAGTTTCAGTCTGGCGCAAGCAAGAGGGAAAAAAAACATAACATGAAGAAACTAGAGCATCACTCGAAGGTGGGTCATTGTATGAGTCAACTGTACAACTTGCGAATGTTGTCAAATTGCCAATTGCCATATTAAAACATCAGCTGCAATTCACGACATGAAGAAGGCAGTCTCTGCAGAGCATATAAAGTAATGGAGATGCAGTTATTTCCAGCATTCTTTATTTACCATTCATGCAAGTATGTTATGCCTTTTATCTGCTAATGTACAGGAGGAAGAGTGATAAACTGTCTGTCTAGTTGGCTTACATAACAGTTAAAGTTTACAGCCTAAAAAACATGGAGCATTTTTTCCCCTTTTATTCATTTTTATGTCAATTTGCACATTTCATGGTGATGCTCAGCCTCTCCCCTTAACTCCTAACAGTCATCATCATGTCAACCACAACACAGAGAAATACTGATAGAAATGTGTGAGTAGTTGTTGATATATTGCTGACAGAGGAAACTACATTTGAATACAGATTTAAGAAATATCAGTTTTTGAGCATGTAATAATAATAATAACTTTATTTGTATAGCACCTTTCATACAGGGGATTGCAGTTCAAAGTGCTTTACATCAGTACACAAATAAGACATAAAATCAGTGTAAAACAAGCAGCAAGAGCAAAGCACAACATGGGATAAAACAATTAAAAATAAAAACATGGGGAATAAAACACAGAGAAATAGTGCAATGTCAATCACAGAGAATAGTGCAGTATAATAGTGTAAAATCAGTAAAATGCTTTGGTAATTAAAAATGCCTAACGTATTAGCTTCCCTAATATTGTTGGGTAACGTGTTCCATAGTTTTGGGGCGTAGTTTACAAAGGCTGCATCACCGATCTTCTTATGACTCTTTCTGGTGACCTCTAATAGACCTGCATCTGATGATCGCAGTGTTCTGGCGGGTGTGTAGTTTATTAGAGAGTCAGCAATGTAGCTGGGTCCTTGTCCATTTAGAGCTTTGTATGTGAGGAGAAGCACCTTAAAATCAATTCTAAAAGTTACAGGAAGCCAGTGTAGAGTAGCTAAGACAGGACTAATGTGTTCCCTTCTTTTGGTATTCGTTAGTAGTCTAGCTGCAGAGTTTTGAATGAGCTGGAGTCTTCCAATAGCTTTCTTGGGGAGACCAGTGAATAGTGCATTGCAGTAGTCTAGTCGGCTAGATATAAAAGCATGAATTAGCTTCTCTGCATCATTTTGATTTATGAATGGTCGTACCTTCGCTATGTTTCTGGTCACTTTGTTTAAATGGGCGTTGAAGTTCAAATCTGAGTCCAGGATGACACCGAGACTTGTCACCTCCGGTTTAATCCAAGTGGTTAAGCTTCCTAGATTATTTGTTAGCATCTCTCTTTTTGATTTGGGGCCAACAAGTAGGACTTCAGTTTTGTCCTCATTCAATTTAAGAAAGTTATTGTTCATCCATTTGTTTATTGCTGTCAGGCAGTTGGTAATGGAGTTTATGGCTGTCGCATCATTTGGCTCAGCGGATATGTACAATTGTGTATCATCCGCGTAGCTGTGGAAATCTATACCATACTCTCTGATGATGTCGCAGAGCGGTAACATATAGAGAGAAAAGAGTAATGGACCTAAACAGCTCCCTTGTGCAACCCCGTAGCGGCTTTCATGTTTCTCTGATGTATGGCCTCCTAGCAGAGGTGGGAGTAAGTCCTACATGTGCAAGTCATGAGCAAGTCTCAAGTCTTGACCTACAAGTATAAAGCAAGTCCCAAGTCACTGTGGTGAGAGTCAAGCAAGTCAAGTCAAGTCATTGCTCAGGTCAAGCAAGTCAAGTCAAGTCATACAACATTCTGATGAATAAACCCAGTTTCCGCATTTAAATCAGTTAAAAGACAGTGATTATGAAAATGGATTTAACCCACACTATGATCTTCATTACATACACAGTTAATAATTTGAAATCTAATTTAGACCAATGACAATCATATTAGATTAATATTAACCCTAGAACTACAGACAATATAGCTAGGACTCAATCAAGCAGTCTGTTCAAAAAGGCAGAATTCCAGGTAAGAAAATCATATATGGCATTTGCCATTACACATATTTAATTTAAATGTCTGTTAACACTAGAACTGCCAACAGCGTCAGCACCTACATAGATATCATTTTCAAATCATTGAATTTGTTCCTCTTCATAATTTCCTTATAAACTAAGTAGGACGATTTAAAACTCACTTAATTGGGTTAATTTAGAAATTGCTTCAGTTTATCATCATAACAGATCAAAAAGTTCAGATTCATTTTACAATAAATCAATGAATGATGCACTTCTACAAACAAAAACAACATAATTAAAACATTTAAACAAACTACTAAAAGTAGATGAACTACATTATTCAAAAGTTTACAGTAACTTCTGATAATAACACAGAGGAAATAAACGAGGCATCTCTTTTCCTCTCTCTCTCTCCTGACAGCCCGTCAGTATCAGGGTTAGTACACATGGATCCCTTGGAGGTTCTAGTGTTAATTTACCGTTTTGTCTTCTCTTTGCTTAATCGATTTGAAACCAAGTCTAACGTAGCTTAAACGTAACGTTAGCTTTCTACTGTAGCTAACACAACACATGCACGTACCTTTCTCTGTGGGTTTTTTTTATAGTGACGAATGAAGTTGGATGTTGTGGTGGTCGTGTCACCGATCTTTATGCTGCAGACCCTGCATACCGCTGTTCTCTTCTTATTACCGTCATCGACAAAATAATCCTTGAATCCAAACTTCACTATTTTTGGTGTAACGCTAGCCGCTGCCATGTTAACTGACACTCCTGCCTTCTAGTGGGTTGCCAGGTTTGCGCGCACGGCGCTATAATCAAGTTTTTCGAAAAAACTAAACGTAATATCTCACTACAAAAACAAACGCAAATATTTAATTTTAAACAGTCAAGTCCTTTCAAGTCATCTATCTCAAGCTTAAGTCAAGTCTCAAGTCATGAATACCAAGTCAAAGTCAAGTCAAGTCTTTTATCAATGTTAGTCAAGCAAGTCTCAAGTCACAAAATATGCGACTCGAGTCATGACTCGAGTCAAGTCACGTGACTCGAGTCCCCACCTCTGCCTCCTAGACTAATATAGAACATCCTTCCTCTGATATATGTTTTGATCCAGTTCAACACCCAACCAGAGAAACCAATAAGCTTTTCAAGTCGATTTATTAGGATGTTGTGATCAATAGTATCAACAGCTGCACTGAGATCTAATAGGATAAGGATGGAGATTTTATTTGCATCAGAGTTGAGTCTGAGGTCACTAATTACCTTTGCAGTTTCCGTACTGTGGTATCTTCTGAAACCTGACTGAAATATTTCTAAGATGTTGTTTTCTTTAAGATAGGAATTGATTTGGACTGAGACAATTCTTTCCAATATTTTACTGATAAATGGTAGATTTGATATTGGTCTGTGGTTTGCTACTGTGTTGTTATCCAATTTAGGTTTCTTTAATAGAGGCTTTACAACAGCTGTTTTAAAGGCATCAGGGAAGACGCCAGTTTTAAGGGATGTGTTTATAATGTCCAGGACTGGACTGGAGATGCTATCAAACACTCGCTTAAAGAATTTTGTGGGGATAGGATTCGCAAATTCCTCACATGTAGCTGTTGAGGAGGGTGGGGGGGGCAGAGACAGTGTTTAGAAGCTGATCGATAGTGGAGAAAAGGACTCTGGAATTTCCGGCATTTTCTGTGATAATATTGGAAAAATAATCTTTCCTTGCTAGTCGGATAGTTCTGTTATATGCAGTTAAAGCCTCTTTGTAGATATCATAGCAGATAGTGGTCTTCGTTTTCCTCCAATTTCTCTCTGCTGCACGACATTTCCTTTTTTCTTCCTTGACACCATTATAGTTCAACCAGGGGGAGGCTTTGCTTGTCGATTTCTTTTTAGTTTTTAGTGGGGCAACATAATTTAATACAGATGATAGTGCATCATTGAGATGTTCTACCATTTCATTTAAAGAGCTGTCATGACTGTGTGGTTCATATAGTCTGATAAGATCTGTGAACTTTGATTCAGCTATGTCGTTAAGTAGCCTTTTTTGAACTATAACTTCTTTTTTTGTTTAGTAAGGGTTATTTCAGCATCAAAGAATATACAGTGATGGTCGGAGAGAGGTAGCTCAGTTATTGAGATATTATTGATGTTTAGTCCAGTTGTTATCACTAAGTCTAATGTATTACCATGTTGGTGAGTTGCATTTATTATATGCTGTGTTAGATCAAAGCTATCTACATGTAGTAGATTTGTAAGCTTTATAGCTTTGGAGTCCGCTTTTTTATTTATATGAATATTCAGGTCTCCGTTTAGGATCACCTTATCGTAACTGGTAACACAGAGTGAGATCAATTCAGAAAACTCTTGTATAAATAATGGTGAGTGTCTAGGTGGACGGTATATTGTGACAATTATGGTTGATTCAGTTTTTAGTTCAATGGCTAGATATTCCATCGACATGAACTCACCTAGTTCTGTTATTCTGAACAAAAATGTTGAGGAACAAATTGCTGCAACCCCTCCTCCTCTTCGGTTCTTTCTGGGCAGTTGATAAAAGCTATAGTATGGTGGACAGGTCTCTATCATTATTGATGTAGCTGTGTCGTTATTAAGCCATGTCTCCACTCAGCAGATGCAATCTAAGTTATTTTCTTTAATCAGGTCATTAACTAAAAAGGTTTTATTATTCAGAGATCTGACATTAAGGAGGGCTAATTTTATTTGTTGGACTTCTATGTCATGAGAGGAGATCTGCTTTGGCTGGACTTTGATAACTTTGAGGTTAACGGCACGTGCAGGCCTATTAGATGGTGCATAGTTTTTACCATGCCATTGACTGGTTAAGATTACTGGTATGTTGGAGATGGCATGGCATCTGTACTATTGTTGTTTTTCTTCGGGCACTGAGATTGCACTGAGTTCAAGATGTTGTTTCGTGGAAGTCAGTGGGTTGCTTGTGTCCATGCAAGTGATTGTTTCATTCGATTTAGATGGAGCAGAGATTGGGGCTTGATTCTGTCCACTTAAGGAGGTCAAGAGCGTGTGACTGATGTTTGCTGTTAGTAGTCGAGAACCTCTATAATTTGGGTGAAGTCCATCAGATGCTAAGCGGTCCCCACAATTCCAGAAAATACTGAAATTGTCAATGAATCTCAGTTTGTGTGAGTGACAGACAGATGCCAGCCAGGTGTTGAAAGACAGGAGTCGACTGAATGCCTCTTTTCCTCTACGATAGCAAGCAATTGGTCCACTGATGGATACATCCTGATGTTCGGTTAGTGTGTTCAGTAGCTTGATGAAATGTTTTTTAAGTGTCTCAGTGCCAGTTTCTTTGTGCAGGATATCAAACGATCCAGTGTGGAGGACGATCTTGGTGTGGTTTGGTTTATCTTTGAGGATTTCTGGTATCACTGATGACAGGTCCTCCACAGATGTGTTGCTTAGACAGATATTATCTGCTTTTGCAACTTTCACATGCTTTGTCATGGCATCTCCAATCAAGATAATATCCCTCTGTGGTGTTGTCCTTGCATTCCCCACGTCACTTTTTAGGCCACCTCCTCCTTTATCAGTGTTGTTTGGGTTAGCAGTTAGCCTTGAGCTGGTAGCTCTGTCTGCAATGTCCCGGGTAGCCTCTGAGCTAACGTTGTATCTTCAACGTTAGCTTCTCTATGTGTTATTTACTTCACATAACTTCACTAATGAAACTCCATTCAGATTTGACAGTTAATGATGTATTGATTATGTATTGATTAGTTCTTATAATTTCATGTAATAACGTTATTTACCTTTTATTTGTATTTTTTTCCCTTGAATCATATGTTTAACTGTACAGTATTAATATTGTTGTGTATGTCCCGTAACAATATCATTTCTGTATAATGAGAACATTAATGTTTGGTACTATTTTGATGCTGACATGACACTGTGACTCAACAAGGCCTTAAACATCTGGACTTATTATGTTCATAAGAAAAACAGGTCTTTATTGAGACGATTTTACACTTTTATTCTGATTCTTGTTACCTGAGAATGTTGATGAAAGCACCACCTTTAGAAGTCTGCTGAGCATCCAATGAACTCTCAGCACTTCATTTATTTCCCCATCCATCCACCTGATGCCCTCACACTTTTCTACTTTCAAGACATTTTGATACCAATTGATGGCTTTTTTCAGCTAAGACTGTTCTTTTAAGGATACGCGGGAACTTAAAATCTTAAAAGGCTAAGCTAACTGACTCCATTAGAGACACATCCACAGGCCATTTATGATCTTTGATAAGAGAGGAATTGGTCAAATTGGAGTGTTAGAAAAATATACATACATAACATCCCATGTCTTAGCTTTTGTTTTTTAAGTCTTTCAATAAATTGGTCTTGAAGACATTTTGATACTAATTGATGGCTTTTTTCAGCTAAGACTGTTTTTTTAGGTACGTAGGAACTTAAAACTTAAATCTACTGACTCCGTTAAAGACACATTTCTGATCTTTAATAAGAGAATAATTGGTCAGAAAAAGATTACAAGACACAAAATCCCATGTATTTGCTTTTTTAAGTCTTTCGAAAAATTGACTTTTTAGACATTTAGACATTTTATCTGACTTTCTTTATCACCTGCTCACCTGTTGCTAATTTTCCATTTAAAGGTGGGGTAGGTAATTTTGGAGAAACCAGCTCGAGTGCGCTAGAATTTGAAAATACACAGCTGGAAAAAATCTGCCACTTCCTTACAGAGCCCCTCCTCCAACACACACAAACGCGCACAAGACCAATGAGGGCACGAGATAAGTTTGTGCACAGATGGAAGGCTGACAGGCAGGTAGGCCATCCAGTTATTTTAGCCGGGCCGGCTCAGATGATTGGTCATCCTTTTTACAGTGCTACGGCTTCCACAGATGACATTTTTTAATGGATTTTTTTAATGTTAAGAGCATTCCATGGAATATAACAAAAAGTGTATCTCGAGCCGGTTTCTCAAACTTACCTACCCCACCTTTAAAGTTTGTTACTTTACATTTAATTTTGATGCTTTTCTTTTTTTCTTTTTTAAAGAAGTTGTACCAGAAATGGCAGATTATGCAAAATAAGTAGTTTTTGTACTTTAAATATACTTGTTATGCTTTATTATGGTTAAATATCTTCTTGCACATGCACATACATATCCACAGGGGGAGTTTCCTGTTATCCTGAGCCGAAGGGGAGGAGTGAGGAAGAGGAGGAGGAGGAAGGGGGGGAGGAGGAGGAGGAGGAGGAATGTCCAAAGCTAAGGCATTGTGTTTGGTTATCACACAACCAGAGAGAGAGAGAGAGAGAGAGAGGGGGGGGAGACTGCTGGGAAGTAACACCCAGTGAGAAGGAGGTGTGACTCAGACATGGAGAGAGGAGCAGCTCCTTCACGTGTGGACAGAAACTAAAAGGAGTTACTGATTAGAGAAGAGGAGTTCAACTTAAAATCACTGCAAGTCTGATTTAAGAGTTGACTGAGGGCGGATTTGGAGGTGATTGGAAGCTGGAAAGAGTTCCTTAATTGGTTGCTGGGAGTCTTAATTGGACGCTCTGTCAGTCTGCAGGTTTTCCTCCTGGTGTAGAGTGTGTTTCTGAGCATGAGTGGAGCCGGAGAGGTGATCTGTGAAGGCTGGCTGAGGAAATCTCCCCCAGAGAAGAAGCTGCGCCGCTATGTGAGTACTTCAATCTCAAGCTTCAAGCAACACAAACACCGTTTTTTAAAGCCTATATTGGCTTGTTTTTGAGATCAGAATGTGATTCATTGCAGGGTGACACATGAGGGTTGTCTTTGGGGTGTATTGGTGCATTCTTAAACACAGTGAGAGTAATTCAGTTGTAATAAAAAGGCCAGATATTGAAACAAATGAAATGGAATATGTGCAAGAAGGCAAATACAAGTACATATGAGAATATGACACATGACTGTACAATATAAAATATGTGCATTAGATGAGTAATTCAAGAGGGAAAGCTGTGCACATGATTATTTTTTGTTTTAAATGTAAGGATTAGTTCTTGATTTCATAATTATTTTCACACTTCCTACAGTTATAATCATAAAGTATAAAACATTAAGCAGATCACAGCTTTACACACGGACATCGCATGTTTTATTTGACTTTTAGTCTGTTAAATATGTATTTACTGTTTGATCGGCTTAGCAGTCAATACCCTTTCATTCAAAAAAGTATTTTATTTTGTTATTAAGAACCTTAATAGTTAGCCTTGTTAGCACACGGGCTACTTATAACAAAACAGATGATAGTGAACTAAAATGATCAAAATATGAATTAAATAAAGCATATGTTGTATAACTTCTATGTTATTTGGACTATTATTAGATGGAAATGTACTTTATGATCACATTTGGGATTGTTTACAGTTACAGCAGCATGTAAACAAGGTATTGCACAGGAAACAAGTAGAAAAAAAAACATGAAATATATGAATCCCCAAACTAGAATACAACAGAACTAAACAGTCAAATATTTGCATATT
>CALSBZ010039315.1:1040-15938 GCA_943591055.1 Gobionotothen gibberifrons | reverse complement strand
ATGCAGTGATAAAGTCCCTGAAATGGTGTGAACACCAGTGTAATATCACTAACTCATCATACTAATCACTAACTCATTATACTAATTACTCTTCAGTTCTGATCTACTTAAAGAACTATGCTAAATCCCTTTAACAGTGTGTGCAACTTTGGGTGCCCGAGCATGTGATAATTACTCCCTTTTTTATCAAGGATCCTAAAAACAGAAGTCATTGGGCTTGTTTGCAGTTTAATTTAGGAATCTTTCTCATGGCAGACATGTCTCTACTTTAAATAACATCTCTTAATGTCAGGTCATCTAGTTTAATGGATGACCTTTAAAAGGTGGTGGCACTTGTCTTTTTAAAACTCTACATCTTGAACGACAAACAAGTGTTACTTCTCTGGTAATAACTATGCCACAATGGTGAAAACAATACTCTTGGCTAGAATCCCATCTCTGGCTTGGTATTTAGCTCTACCTTTAACATTTTCCATACATATACAGATGTGTCTGCTTTCATAGAGTGGTTACTAAAACTATCCCTTTAAACTGTAGATCTATATTGTAACAAATTAAATCTTCCCCAAATTCACACATGAATAAGAATCTCTAAAAGAATAATTTGTTTATATTATGAAAAGATTGAATATGTTCCACCCTCAGTGTGTCTTAGGATTATTCTCTCATTTGATAAATGTGTTTATGTGTAAAACTCACTCCCGTTTTCCTTCTCTCCCCCTCTGGTCGTGCCACGACCCCCTCACGTTCTGCTGGCCCCCTTCTTCTCCTCCTGGTTCTTGAATCTGCTTTGCCTGTACAGTCTCTTTGCTGTTGGATGGAGGGCGTATTCTGCTCTCATGTCTTGTGCAAACTCTCGTAGCTCAGCTTGCAACTTCATGTCCTGTCTTGAGGGACCGATGAGATTATACCTCTTTCAGCATGCTGTCTTGGTCTTGGATGCCTCAGGTGAAGATGATTCAGCTCGAGTTCTCTGACTGCTGGATGGAGGAGGAGGAGTCTCTTGTGGTGAGGTCATTTGTCTGCTGGAGTTGGGGTCGTAGCAGTCTTTCGGGCAGAGAGAGAGAGAGAGATCTCGGGACGCACTATCTATAGATAATTCCAACACACTGAGGAAAAACAAATCCAATCCCTTCCACTCTATTCTCTTAATCATACTATCTGTCTTTGATGTTAAACGCCCTCTAAACACAATCATTTTTACCATATCCAAAAACACTGCTTTCAGCCACTGTAACATGTTTACCCCAAATACTCTTTTAGGAACCCATTTTCTTCTATAAACTGAAATACCTACATGCTTCGAGCACCTCATATTTCACACACTATAAAAGAACGTTCTCACTTTTTGCTCCATTATTTTAAATCTCATTGTTATTTAGAACATATGTAACTTCTGTGTCTGGACATATCTGTGCAATGTCGCCACAATCTGCTGGGGAATCTTATTCATAGAGTTTGTGCGTACAAAGCTGTACTTGTGGGTTGGTAGCCTGTTTCTACTGTAATCATTTTCAATAATTTTGCTCAGGTCACCGATCGGTTGTTTATGACTTATCAGGGGGTGTTATGGTACAGTCTAAAACATGGATCCAGTGAATTTGGTGATTCACCTAATCTGTAAATCCCTATCACTTACATATCCTGATCACTTAAACCCATCTCATCATTTGATACAAAAACTGCATATATGGGGGGTGAATCATCTTGATTATAACCTCCTCACCTGGCAACCTTGAAGGAACTAGCGTTTCCAACTCCTTCTCTCGTTGCTCAGGTGATCTTTTGGCTCTGGGGATAAGTGATAGTCTCTGAAACACAGCTGGAGTTTTGTTAGTGATGTGGGCATTCTCTCTAAGTGAACTAATGGATCCATGTCTTACATGATATTCTACTCCCCTTCCAACCAGAAAGGTGCCAACTGTAATGAGCACAATCAACAAAACTATTCTGACTCTTATCCCTCGTGGACCCCACAATTGCTTTGGCTTTGTTCTCGACTTAATCTCTATTTTCTCCATGGTTGTCAGTTAGAGAAATTCAAATTATGAGTACAAAAATAACTTATTCTAAAATTGGACTATTTTTCAGATGTAAAACAAAAATAGGTTTTCACTTTAGTGTACTATCTTTACAAATCTAAAGACAATTCATCTATCGAGCTGTTTCTATCTTATTCTTATTTCTATTTATTGTTTTGTTCCAGCTCTGCCAAATCAGTCCTAACTTCCAATAATTTCTGGAAGGTGCCAGTGAAGGGTGACAATGTGTGAGGTGGTGTCAATTTGCTCCTTTTATCTTTACCTTTAAACCGGAGTGCATGTGAAGTTCGTTACAACTTCTCACGGTTCCGTCCACCTGGGTTCAATCTCACTGTCTTTTGTGAACTTTCACCCTCACCCAATCACCTGGCCGAAACGGAGTGTCTTTTGGTGTCTCGTCTGGTGTCTCTGCAGTTCTCTGAACCTGTGTAGACAAGACTTGGATAATATTACTCAGAGTCCTGACATATTCATACACTTCAATTGATCTGATACCCAAAGCTGGATCACTCCCTCCTTGGAGAAGGCCCAAACCTCGGCATACTTGTTGTTGTTAAACACTTGTTATTATTTATTAACTACTACGTCACTGAAATCAACATATCTGTATAATCATGACACTCCCTCCTTTGAGCATAACATGCTCAATTAATATGATTACCCTATTATGTACAGAACGTGTAAAACGCATAACGTTGTACCAAATCAATATAACTGCTCCGTGTACTCTTAAGGCGTACAAAAATATCATATGATGTATTGTATAAAAACATATTCACTAAAAACCTGCCATTAGTACAACAAATATTTTACTCTGTTTCAATAACGGCTTCAGTCATGGTATTATGCATCATTGTTTCTGCGAAAAACAATACCCCTGGTTTGGTTAATGCATCTCAATAATTCTAGAATTAGAGGCTTGTCTGACACTGCTGAACCAACATATGATAACATATTTCTATTAACTAGAGTGAAAATACGAACTATTTTCACAAAAGGTGACATGTCGAGGACATGAAGGGCTTGTGCCCCTCACTAAAAATGAGATATTGCCTTACGCACTACATTATAAATCAGTAAAGTCACTCAACAATAAATAGATAAAGACTGATTTTTTAACTGTTATAAAATCCTAGAACTCCTTCATCTAAGCTCTCAACCAGTGTTATTCTATTTCGTTTGCAGCTCATGCCTTAGAACAGATACTTCAGACCTATTATAAAATGGTGTTTATGAGAAAATGTAATCTGACTCCATAAATTACATAATTTTTCAAAAAAACTAGGCTTCCACTAATAATAAATGAAGTTCCCCTTTAAACACAGCCCCGGTCTTCTGACGGGGTCTATCTATGTACTGGCTGGTTGGTTGTGCCAGTCTCTGCCGCTCCGACACTCTTCTCCCTCTAACAGTCACTCTCTAGTTCTGCTGGGTTCTTGTTGACTTCTTCACTGGTTTGAGACAAGCGACCCTATCGGAACACCTCCCTTTGTAGCCAGACTTCACCACAGCAGAATCGAGTTTCTGTTTTCAGGTCTCAACAGCTTCTCGTCAGGTGTATCGCCGTCCCTTGAACTGCAGTCGGTGTAAACAGGAGGACTTGGTAAGGATCTCCCGTCTTCATATTTTGGGTGGAAATCCATCGTCTTGACCTCACTAGCTGTGTGGACTCAATAGTTTTCTGTGTGGGGGAACAACATCACTCGTAATCTCTATCCTTCTCATAATTACAAAAATAGTCTGCTTAATGTTCTATTATATTTTAATCTTTACTCATCTATTCATGTTTTAATCTTAAATGCAATATGCTACTCTAATAAAAAATGTTCTAATAACATTCTACTTCTCCCTCCTGTGGTGTCAGATGTGGCTTAATGTAGCTGGATGTCAAGATACCTCTCTGGTCTGAAGATCCATCACCTGGTGGTCTGGCCCTCTGAGCTTCCTCATTGGAGAAGATGGCAGGCTGTCTGGGGTATTTGGTGACATCCCTGGAATCCACTGCCACCACTGTGTCCTCCGCGGTGCTGAAATTGTACATCTTTGTACACGGGTGGGGATAATACTGTTGTGCCTGCGGCTGCTGAGTGTTGGGGGTTGATATTGTATTTGTTGTAGCGGACAATCTTTAGAAAAATGGCCTAGCTGATTGCATGCGTAACATCCTTGAAAACGGGGAACTTTTCCTCTGCCTCTTCCTCTGAAACCTCCTCTGCCTCCTTGTTGGTAACTGCATGGAGGGTCATTGTTTGGTGCAATGTTCTGCGGACACTCTCTGGCCCAATGTCCCATTTGGTTGCAATGGTAGCATCCCTTAAACCGGAAACCTCGTCCTCCTTTTTTTCGGTTCTGCATCTGAATCTCTGGCATTACTCGAGTTTGAACCGTTGGAAGTTTCTGCACTGCATTCTCTGGTTCTTTGGCCATCTTTGATGCAGCTGCCATTTGCCTTGTCGCTTTCTTTCTTTTATTAGCTTCGGTATCTTTCTCAGCTATTTGTATCTTCAAGAGTCTTATTTGTAATGCTACCATTTCTGTCTCTTGTGTTTCTCTTTTTCGTCGTCTTTCTTCTGTGCTTTCTTCTAATCGTATGCTCTCTTTAGCAGTTGCAGTTGAGCCTGTCACTGTGACAGGTTTCAACCTGGTGTCATTAGGTGACATGTTTCTTCAATACTAGGATAGAATTATTAAGTTATCAACGATGCAGCACTAATCCTCCGACTAGTACCCGTGTATTCCTTATAAAAATGTCCTATCTCTTCAGATTTTTATTTTTTTTTATTTTTTCAAAAAGTTAAAATGTTATGTATTTTTATTTCTTTCTAAAAAGATTTTATTTCTTTTTTAATTTTATTAAAAATTAAAATTGCACAACATCTGGATTCTTGAAATATGAAAAGGAAATATTGTGAAAACTCAAATCTGGTATTTAATGTGTACCCTGAAATGCATATGATTATGCAAATTGGCTTGTTTTAGCTTCAATACATCTGTTTGAATATTCTATGACTATTATGTAAGATGTCTTTTATCTTAAAAATAGAAACCACATGTGTTCTTTTAATAACGCTCAAGATTAGACTCCAGAATATTACTGCTGATGTTATTATTGATACTCTGTTTCCCTATGGTGTAATCTCCAGCTTAAACCACTAGGTGCAGCTGTTGTAAAATAACCTCTTTTTACAAGATGGCTATTTTCCTTAAAAAGTATCTTAAGAATGGGAAAAGAATTTCAATATGGTTAAACAATAGAGCACAAAACACGCCAAAACACATCTGCCAATAAGAACACTGCAAAAAACACGCCAAAACACGTTTGCCAGCATTAATCACTTCAAAAATGAGATTTGAGACTCCCCAATATTCTTTCTCTTCAAATACTCAACTCTCAACGGAATTAATAACCTGTTTCAACAAACTGTACTATTTCCAAGATCCAACTGTGACAAGAAGTATGATTTGTTCTTCACCAATTGGAAGTCAGAACAATTCCTCATTTGGAGTGAAACCAGCCAGCTTAGTATAAACAAAGGTGTAATTTGCATTTCACGAAATGGCGTTTTGCCCTATGGCTCATTGGAATGTAACTAGGTGACTGAGAACAAGCAGAGGAGTACTTTCAATTAGCATTTCACAAAATGGCGTCTGCCATGTCTCAGTTTTTTCAACATGTGGTCTTAGAACAAAGGGATTTGAAAATAGACCTGGTGGCTCACTAGAGTCCAAAAGGAAAATCAGGTTTTTTAGTACATGCAAAAGAAAACAATCACAAACAAAAATGGGCTTTATCCTAGAGATATCCTCTTCTTAAAATTAGGAACCCTGCGATGTTAAGCCATAAACTTCTCCTTGATCGCACTATTTGACTTTAAAAGCCTCTTTGAAAATGGGCTCTATCCTAAAGATATGTTCTAACCCTACGATGTTAAGTCGTAAACTTCTCCTTATCGCATATTTGACTTTAAGAGCCTCTATTGTTTTTATCTGTTCTTATTAAAACACGCCAACATGGGACAAATTAAGTCGCAAATCATAGACAATTAGCAGAATATCGTCAAACTAACGCAGTTACGTCGCATTACTCGTCGTAAACCAAGCGCAATGATTGGTTGCAAATAGAACAGAATGAAACACTGACTTAGTCTTCCTCTTCGCACTAATCAGACCTTTTTTAAAAAGGGTTTTTAACTCATATAGCCAGTCGTTAACCGGTCTGCTACGTTTTTGTTCAAGTCTTCTAGTTCTGTGTCTTTCAATCTTAAATCTCTTATTTAAATGAGCATCGATACACTCATATTGTATAGTTAAAAACTACCAACGTGACAAAAGACACATCTCTGAAGACTAACAAACCGCCTCAATGAATTAATGTTTACACAAGTTAATGTTTAAAATATAAAAGCATGCAGGATTAAATGTAAAAATGAAATGAAATTAAACTCACCGTGCCTGTGACAGAACAACGCCTCGTGGTTTTAGTGATTATTTATATCAATTTAGGTTTTTTTAACATTAAAATGCACAGCTGTTTTCAGGATCCGCCGGCCGCCAGCAAACACACACATCTAACATTTCCTAGAGTAACTAGTGAAGAATCTTTGTCTTAACAGGCATTCCTCGTACCGATCATTTTGAGCTCAATGTGTGCAGAATGGCGACGAGCGCCTCGAGAAAACAGCCGGTTGGTTATCTCTCCTGTTCACCAAGATCACGTCTGGGTCTTGCCAATTATTGGTATGTCCATTATTCTTGAGTCCAGGAGAGAAGTTTAGGATAAATGAGACCGATGGAGTCTCTGTCTTAAGTTTCAAATGGTACTTTAATTCAAATGTGGCGCGGTAATGTCATAGGCAGGATCGGGAGTTGAAAGAGGAGGAACGCAACTGCAGCTGCATCCTCCGGGAGGGGGTGAAGAAGGGCAGAACAAAACACATTTCGTTCCTTAAATACAGTAGGCTTGGCTCCTCCCGTCTGCTATATCTGTTGTTGATGACTTCCGCTCGTCCTTCTATTTCCGCACACATCTTTTCAAAGGATATTTACATCGTACATTTAACACATGACTAAACACGCCTTGGTTCTACACACTCGCCTGCATCACTTTTTCTTATTACAACAGCTGATAATATTTACGTTCGGTTTAACATTGAGTTCAAGCTTCCGTCAGTATTTCAGAGATAACTTCCGGAATAGATTTTCAAAATAAACTTGTATTCCTGATTCTGGCGGAAGTCTTTTCAAAATAAAAGCTTAACATACATTTTGTGTGAATATTTCTGTTTTTTCAATAAACTCAACATTTAAGCTAAATTATGCCATTACAACATTGATTTAATTACCAACAGTTCCTCTCTGTGGTGTTCTGTAGTGCATGTGAATGGTCTGCAGAGGCCCTGTGTTCCTCTAGAGGGAGCCTCTCACTCAGAGACGCTCTGCTGTCGTCCCTCGATCAGATCATAGAGACTGAAATGTGTGCAGTGTGCAGAGAGAGGCTGCGTGAGTCACTTCCTGCTCCCTGGATCCTCAGCGTCAGAGCGGTTCTTCATGGTCACTTCCCCTCAGCACAGATCCATCTCTTTCACGTCTGATGGACTATGTGTGAAACAGATCGTCTTCCAGTCTCTCGCTCTGAAGTAGGTCATCCTCACGCCAGCAGAGATGCTCACGAGAGGAAACAGAGACACAGAGGTCCCGAGTGAGGGTAGCTTTTATTCATCGGACTGGGAAAATAAAGCTCTTCTCTGGCAGTAATCACAAAGCGTCTTCAGACAGGTAAACAAACAGCTGAGCACTCTGAGCAGTGAGGGCTCCTGAGGACACTCTGCACAACGTGGCTGAAAAGAGAGGCTGAAAGAATGCATTACATAAATGAGTCTTTGCTGCACGATGCACTTCATCACAGGTTCATAAAAGGATCAAAAGGTGTCACATGAAAGTGAAGCGCTCACACACCATGCATGAACAACAGGGTCTGTAAGAAAGAGGCCCGACTCATGTCCGCTGCATGGCTCCTGAGCCGCAGCCTGACTCATCAGTGCTCCTCAGAACCTGAGTCTGTTACGTAGAAAAATCACACACATTTGCAAAGAAGCTCCCTGAAGATATCACAAGTCCCTGCTGAGGAGCAACACACTGTCCCGCCTCCTTTGTGCTTCTGTCGTCTGTGCTTCCACACATCTGTAAACACATCTGTGAACACATCTGTGAACACATCTGTGAACACATCTGTAAACACATCTGTAAACAAAACACATCTGTAAACACGACTGTAAACACATCTGTAAACACATTTGTAAACACATCTGTAAACACATCTGTAAACACATCTGTAAACACATCTGTAAACACGTCTGTAAACACATTTGTAAACACATCTGTAAACACATGAAGGTGAACGTGTTGTTGTTGTTGTTGTTGTTGTCTCTCACACCAGCGAGGTGATGAAGGTGAATGTGTTGTTGTTGTTGACGCTCACGAAGTTGATCTGGCACTGCTCCAGGCGGGCGATGTCTCTGAGGTCGAGCTGTGAGAGGAGCTGTGTGGGGTCGGTGCTGGTGGTGAACACCTTCCTCTGGTGCTCCTCCTCCTCCTCCTCCTCCTCCTCCTCCTCCTCCTCCTCCTCCTCAGTGATGGAGCAAAGTGTCCTGTCAGCAGGGGTCCTGTAGTGGCACTGCCCGTTCAGCACCCTGCGGAGGGGCATGAGAGGCACCCCCCCCCCCCAGCAGCTGGGTCTGGACGTGGCGATGGTCGCTCAGCCTCTTCAGCCTCTTGAACTCGCTGAAGGCGGAGGAGGCGCTCCGGTCCAGGCTGGCGGAGACGGCTTCCGCCTGCTCGGGCCGGCTGAGCAGCGCGGCGTGGCAGCGCAGCACCACCGCCAGGTTCCTCACCTGCAGCACAAACACTGAGTTACTTCACCCAGAAGAGCCTGGACTCATTTCTACTTTGGGGGAATGAAGGGGAACATCATGTAGACCGAATAGACCACACAGGACAAGTACCGCCCCCTAGTGTCAGAGATCTGAGAAGTGACATGTATGTCCCATTGGGCGCTAAGCGTAAAGTAACTCCTATTTATAACTTCATTCATGAGGAGGATCTTTTGGTTAAAATGTGTTTGAAATGGTTTTGAATTGAAGAACATAGAATATATGAACATTGAATCATCTAAATTAACAGCAGATCATAATCATATGTGTCACTGATTTACTGTGAAAGTTTAAGGTTAAAGTCCCGATGAGACATTAGTGTCACACCGATGTTTATCTCATTTGTTTCATTAACATTTGATCAACACGTGTTTTCACAACAGGTTAAATGTAATAAAGGACATCTGAGCATTTTAATTCTTAAATGGCTTGAATGTTACCTTTAGCAACAAGAAACAAGCTTCTGAAATGTAGCTCGGTCTGTCACGTGTGTTAGCCTGGCCCATGGACACAAAGTCACATGACCTGGCCCGTGGACACAAAAGGCTCGTTTGAGACGAGCGAGACCGACGCAGTTGCGATCAACGTCTTGCTAGTGCGTTGCATGATGGTTAGTCATTTTGCCCGACTTGCTCTGGAGGCTCGCCTACATGAGACGTTGAGATCTCGCGGGACAAAGACGCCCGCAGCCTTGAGAGCGAGGCGCAGCGAGGTGGCGCAGTTTCTCTCCACGGGCTGCGGAAGAGAAATGCTTGATGGGAAACGTCTCGCTGGTATCTCGAGCTGAGCGCTCATTGGTGGGTTTAACACGTGCTGCTGATGAAACTCTCCGATTGGCTCGGCTAAAGTTTGTTGTTGTTTTGTGTCAGTTTCACGTCGCCACTTCCATTCACATGTTTCATCATTGTTCCACAATGTTTATCATCATGAAATTAATATCTATATATGTTATACTTTATATCCTGGCAACAGCTACTTGGAGAAAGCCCGCAGCACTGGTCGTGGGGGAGGCCTAGCTGTTATCTACCGAAAGGAATTGGAACTGTCACTCCTGCCCCTGCCTGTATTGTCCTCTTTTGAATGCCTTGCATTTAAATGTAAACCCCCCTTCCCCCTGACAATACTTCTGATCTACCGGCCACTCAAACCCAATCCAGCTTTCATCCCAGAGATACAAGACCTTCTCACTACGCTATGCACAACCTCTGCCAATATTATCATACTTGGAGATTTTAATATTCATGTCGACTCCCCCTCCTGCCACTCCACCACTGAGTTTCTGCTACTTCTGGACTGCCTCAATCTCACACAGCATGTTGATGTCCCCACACACGCCAAGGGCCACACGCTCGACCTGGTCATCACAAACTCCGCCCCCATCAGCAATCTGCTAGTGTATGACCTGGGGGTGTCTGACCACAAGACCATCTCTATGGAGCTCTTTTTCAAGTCCCCACTCAGCAAGACCAAACGCCAAATCCGCTTCAGGAACCTGAGGAACATCAACCTGGACACCATGACCCTGGACCTCCAGCATCTCTCTTCTGCCAACTTCTCATCAGTAAATGAATCAGTGGAATATTACAACCAGTCCCTTAACAGTCTCCTTGATCTGCACGCCCCCCGCAAAACCAGGATGGTCACCTTCTCACGCTCAGCCCCTTGGTACACCGGCGAGCTGCGGAGAATGAAGATAGCTGGGCGTGTCCTTGAGAGGCGGCTCAAGGCTTCAGGACTCACTGTTCACGTTCGGTACTGGAAACTCCAAGCAACTCCTCTCCACCATAAACCACCTCCTCAAACCCCAAAGTCCTCCACACTCCGACTCCACTGAGAAGCAGTGTAGCAACTTCGCCGCCTTCTTCATAAACAAAGTTGACACCATCCGCTCCCTCCTCTCTAGCCCCTCTGCACCTCCAGTTCCAACTGCTGACCCACAGCCTGGGACAACCCAGCCTCCTCGCTGTTTCACGGACATCTCTCAGCGAGAGGTTGAGGGCATCATTAGGAGGATGAAGCCCTCCACCTGTGTCCTGGACCCCTTTCCGTCAGCTCTGGTGAAATCTTTCATCTGTACCATGAGCCCCATGATCACTAAGATCGTAAACCTCTCTCTCCAGGCTGGCCTGTCCCCTCTGCCCTAAAAACTGCTGTCATCAAACCTCGCCTCAAAAACCCTCCCTTGACCCGGGAGTCCTGGCCAACTACAGACCCATTTCCAATCTTCCTTTTCTATCAAAGGTGCTGGAAAAAGTAGTTGCTGCTCAGCTCCAGGACCATCTAAATTCCAACAACCTATTTGAGAAGTTCCAGTCTGGTTTCCGCTCAGGCCATAGCACAGAAACTGCCCTGGTCAGGGTCACCAACGACCTGCTGATGACGGCTGATGCTGGCTCTCCCTCTCTCCTCATCCTCCTCGATCTCACTGCAGCTTTCGACACCGTGGATCACGGCATCCTCCTCCATCGCCTGCACTCCACCATCGGACTCTCTGACTCTGCCCTTGACTGGTTCAGATCATACCTCACCGGGAGAACAGAGTACGTCTCCTTGGGTGAGGCAGAGTCGGGTACCCACGACGTCACCTGTGGTGTCCCTCAAGGATCAGTTCTCGGCCCCACCCTTTTCACACTCTACATGCTCCCCCTTGGCTCTATCATCAGCCGACATGGAGTATCATTCCATTGTTACGCTGATGACACCCAACTGTACCTCAGGATCAACCCTACCTCCTCTGCAGCCCTGCCTTCACCCACACTCACTGCCTGCCTGGAGGAGATGCAGGCGTGGATGAAGCAAAACGTCCTGAAACTCAACAGCTCCAAGACCGAAGCCATTATAGTTGGCACCCCACACCAGGTTCGATCCTCCACCATCACCACCATCACCTTCTCCGGCCAGGACATTACCCTCTCCTCAATAGTCACCAACCTCGGTGTGAAAATGGATGCCCATCTGACCTTTGAGGCCCACATTAAACAGCTGTGCAAGAACTCCTTTTATCACCTCAGGAACATCGCCAAACTCCGCCCCACACTCACTCTGTCTGACGCCGAATAGCTAGTCCACGCCTTTGTCTCCTCCAGGCTGGACTACTGCAATGCACTCCTCATCGGGATCCCTAACAAAACCATCCAGAAGGTCCAGTACATCCAGAACAGTGCTGCTAGGATCCTGATGAGGGTGCGCAAATACGATCACATCACCCCCATCTTTAGATCACTACACTGGCTCCTCGTGGAACTGAGGATCGAATTCAAGGTCTCCGTCCTCACCCACCAGTGCATCCATGGAACTGCCCCTCCCTACCTCAAGGAACTCCTCACCCCCTACACCTCCTTGCGGACCACCCGCTCCAGCAACTCCAACCTCCTCAGACCCCCCAGGACTAAGCTCCGTACTATGGGAGACCGGGCCGTTTGCTCGGCTGCCCCCAGTCTGTGGAACGCTCTCCCCGACCACATGAGAGCACCACAGACCGTGGAAGCTTTTAAAATAGGCCTCAAAACCCATCTACTCAATAGTCTTTCCCTAGACCTTTTATTTATTACCACCCTTTTATTTTATTTTATTGTTTGTTTGTTTTGTTCATGCTCACTGCTTGTAGCACTTCGGGATTTGAAGTCAAATATGAAGTGCTTTATAAATTAAACCCATTATTATTATTATACTTGCAATGCTTACCGTTTTCATACTTTATATATCTTAGCATATTCATACACACTGTTCATACTGCTCACAGGCTGTGTGTATATCTAGTGTATTCATACACACTGTTCATACTGCTCACAGGCTGTGTGTGTATCTAGTGTATTCATACACACTGTTCATACTGCTCTCAGGCTGTGTGTGTATCTAGTGTATTCATACACACTGTTCATACTGCTCTCAGGCTGTGTGTATCTAGTGTATTCATACACACTGTTCATACTGCTCTCAGGCTGTGTGTATCTAGTGTATTCATACACACTGTTCATACTGCTCTCAGGCTGTGTGTATCTAGTGTATTCATACACACTGTTCATACTGCTCACAGGCTGTGTGTGTATCTAGTGTATTCATACCCCTCACTGTTTATTCATCATTCAATTCATTCTATCTTTTATTCTGTAGATTGTGTACATTACTTTTCACTTTACTGCTTGTTGCACTCCTGGTTAGAAGCTAAACTGCATGTCGTTGTCTCAGTACCTGTAATCTGTGCAATAACAATCAAGTAGAATCTAATCTTGATCAGAACAAATGTATTTACTTAGTACATATCTGACATTAACGATTAAACACATGTGTGCATTCTTTATAAATGCAAACTGGTCAAGACCACTGACGAAAGTAGTTTTGAAAAGTAATAAGTGGTTCTGTCTTTTACCTGTAGGATTCAGCCCCCCTTGTATTGATTTGTTTTAAAATGAACAGACACTCGAGTCATTCATTTGTAGTGATATACTAATTGTGGGATTTCTATTGCATCCACTTCATCTGCAACGAAGAACGCCAACACAATTTCCGCCATTGCAAACCGAGTCAAGCCGACTCCGAGCTGTCCGACATCAGGTGAGCTTTTTGAGACCTCCCCCGGCTGCGATCGGCTATTCTCGTCTACTTTCGAGGCGAGCCGCAGCTCATCTCAAACAAGCCTAAAGTCACATGACCTGGCCCAAATCTGCGTTTTCTGTGTATCCATCATTTCCTGGTCTTCTCTAAAACAGATGGTAGTTATGGGTACTTTTTACTTAAGTACATTTCAAAGCCCATACTTCTTTACTTTTACTTGAGTAAAGAAGTTTAGTCAGTACTTCTACATCCTTTATTTAACCAGGTAAAAGTCTCATGAGGTTAAAATGTGTTTTCCCAGAGCGACCTGGGCAGCATGAACAAAGTTACAACAAATGAACACAAAACAATACAGGCAGACAAATACAGCTGTAAAACACCAATGAAAGGCACATTAACCAGTCAATATGCAAATAAAAGAAACTATTATAAAACATTAAAAACTGGCACAATTTTAACGACTTCAATTATGGGATATAAGACAATAAGAGCACTCACATAGACCGATGGATTCTTGTTCTCTGTCCTTTAAGATGGACTTGACAGGAGTATCTTTACTTCTACTTGAGTAGAGGATGGGCTCACCTGGTGCCGGTAGACCCAGGCCAGGATCCGGGGCCGGGCCGGGTCGGCGCCGCAGTGCGTGATCCGGCTCAGAGAGTACAGGTGCGCCGGATTCTTCTTCTTCTTGTCGCTGCTCAGGCGGAGGCCGTGCGCTCCGACGCTCAGGTTCATCTTCACGCTCTGCTCCCCGAAGCCGCTCCTCGCCCAGATCCTCTCCACCGCCTCCCGGGTGCAGTCCTCGCCCTTCGCCGTGAAGGTGACCACGCTGCCTAGGTACCTGACAGAGGGCAACAGTACATCCTTTACTCAAGAAGAAGTACAGATACTCATGTTTAAAAATACTCCGGTAAGAGTAGAAGTACTGACTAAACTTCCTTACTCAAGTAAAAGTAAAGAACTTTGAAATGTACTTCAGTAAAAAGTACCCATAACTAGCAGCTGTTTTAAAGAGTACCTGACCTCCCTTTATATTAATAGAACAATAATGTCATTGTTAGCTAATGAATGTTTCCATGGTGACCAACGGCAACATGACAACGTTTTCATTGGTCCCTCTTCTTTAGAGAAGACCAGGAAATGATGGATACACGGATCGTGTTCAAATCAATAGGCACGCAATGACTCTAAATAATAATGATCACGCCACCAAACACACATTCAAACTAAAGGAACCAGCCTGTTTGGAAAATGTGAGAAGTAGAAAGTACAGGTATTTGGGTTCAACATGTAAGAAGTAGAAAGTACAGGTATTTGTGTTCAAAATGAAAGAAGTAGAAAGTACAGGTATTTGTGTTCAACATGTAAGAAGT
>CALSBZ010039314.1:0-35608 GCA_943591055.1 Gobionotothen gibberifrons | reverse complement strand
TTTTCGTCAACGATATTGCATGATGATTTCGTTACAGTTATTGTTTACTGCCATCGGTGCGGTCTCGTCATCGTCTCGTTTTCGTCATGGAAAAAAAGGTCGTTGACGAACATATTTCGTCATAGTTTTAGTCAACGAAATTAACACTAGTTCACACCGAGTACTTTGCTGTACTTAGTTCCGGCACTTAATACCCCAGGGCACTAAGTACAGATCGCGTTCACACCGGAATAAGTTCCCTGAGGGAAGATTACGCAAATGAGCCGCTGACGTCACTTCGTCTTCTTCTGCTTTGGGTTTACTGGCAGGCCGCAAACAACTTCACGGTGTATACTGCCACCCGGAGTTGGGGACTGGCTTCAGTAGAAGCTGCTGGGACTCCCTGCAGCTTCTACTGAAGCCTTCCGAGTAAATCGCCAGAACGCCGACACCTCCTCATCTCCACCGCTCCCATGTTTTATTTTGTGTTGCCATAAGTTAGTCTCTCTGCGTTTTGTGAGCTGGGCGAATGCTAATGCTAATAATGCTAATGCGAGGATAATAAAATGGCGGCTCTACAAAACATTTCAGAGTTTTACGGGCCGTGGTTTGCAATCGCCCAGCCAATCAGAACTGGGGTACTTTTTTTCCCCAGGCAGTTCCCGGCACTTATTTTTTTGGTGTGAACGCGACATCAGGGGTACTAACGGAACTAAACGCGAAAAGTACGGGTGAAAAGTACTCGGTGTGAACACGGCTCTGTTTATACAAATAGATTACCACTAGTGATTTGCTTTAGATTATTTAATAAAAAAATAAACTAATTTATTTTTATTTGAAATAAGGTAATTTGTTTGCTACAATAAAAAGGTTATAAATACAGTAAATTGTAACACAAATGTGTAAAGGTTTGCTTGTCTGAGGTTTCGTTAGCTAGAAAGACCCTGTGTCATCTATATTAAAATGGCACTTTTTTTCCCCATAAAGCATGTCCGAGCACCTGAAGACAAAGCAAGGCCTTATCCTAATGCTAGAACGTTAATATCTTCTTGCACCAACATAAGAGAAGTATAAACAAGTATACATTTTTATTTTATTTTAAAATGACAGCACATTTATCTTAGTAAGCTAACGTTAGCCCTTAAGAAAACCCAATTTGCTAAGCTAGGTTAGTTACGTAAAACACAACAGCATTGAAAAATGATGTAATACACGAATATTTAGCTTACCTTTGAGTGTTGTAACTGTTTCCTCGTCCAGTTTATCCATCACTGTCAGTTAAATTAACTAATATCCACAGGTTGAGTTCTCCACATCAGCAGGTGCAGCAAATGAGACGTAATCGTTCTGCTTCTTTGCGCCTTTTTTCGAACACATTGGATTATACCATCTTCTACACTGGGGGAGGGGGGCAGGAGGATGTTGGTGGCTACAACAACTTTGCATTTGCCCAAAATACATTTCTCTAAATAAGCAAATTAAACTATAAAAAATAAATAAAATACAGGCAAGTATAATTATATGTGAAGACGTGGCTGATTGTTGCCATCAAGGCACATAACTATGAGAACTGCCCCATGATATTACCTTGTGTTTTAAAAATAGTTGGAAACATTACCGTGGGTCAGGTCACTGGTCAGTCAGCAACAAGGCAGTTTGGCTAGAAACAAATCATCGACTTTCGCGATGATTTGGCGCTGTGTTATCTGCTTTGTGTTTGTGGGTCTGACCCTCAAGTCTTTATTGAGTCACATAAACTCTGCCCATAGTCGTAGTCCAGATTTTCGAGTTGTATGTGGAATCGATGGTTGTGTCAAGGAATATCGAGTCTACAACTCACTTTGGTATCATATTCGAAGAACCCATTCTGAACACCTTGACAGCGGCAGCACTCGATCACGGAGAGAGAGGACAACAGCAGGATTCTCAAGAGGAGAGCTCATATCAGCAGCGGACAGAAACGCCAACAACTTGTGGGCATACAGGTAGGCTCACCTGCTCTTTGGCCTCTCAGAGAGAAAATGCCATTTCGAGGGTATTTCTTTTTTTGTTTAAATGAATACATTCTTGTTAGTCAGCAGGGATGGTATCATTGTATTTATGTTGTTAATGTCAAACATTAAAGTATCATGTGTAAAATTAGGCAACAGCAGTTAACAAAAGTCCTTTCTTTATATGTATTTTTTGAGTTAACTCAAGGTGTGAATATGCGTATTAGACATTGAATGCAGCGGCATTTACATGAATATTTACTGTTAACGCAATTTCATTCTATATGTATCTGGCGTACACATTTGAAAGTAACACAGGACTCCCGTGCTACACATTTAATTGTAAAAGTAACATTTATGTTCACATTTGCCTAACGGCGCGAACTCGTGGATGTATAATAAGCGCGAACATCTACCATTTCCGTACACACAGATTCTCATTTGCTTACGTGCTCTCGCAAGATTTCATGTCACGTTCTCATTGCTAACGCACTATTCATGTAGCAATGCTATTACACCTATTGGCATCATCTGAAATGAATTAACAGCAACACAATACAATTACCACTACTAAATGATCCTGCATAATATTTCTGTTGATGCCACATTTAGACATTCTTTCACTGTTTTGGGGGGTATAGAGGGAGGTGATTACTGCTTTTAACTCTTAACATCTTTATCTTAAGTTAGTAAATACAAACTAAAGCTGTTTCTAATACACCTTATTTGAACCTTGAATGTTGCTTTTTTGAATTTTGTCTTGAATCTATTAGATTATACAAGCCTCAGTTTCATAATATAATGTGTCCGTCAATTTTAGCACCAAACATGTTTATTTTTTTAAACAAACCCACAACATATTTGTTTTAAAAATAATAATAATAGCCCTTTCACAATTTAGTCATTCTGACATGTTTTTATTTATTTATTTGCAAAGATATATTATGAATTTGGGCCCTGCACCTCTAACATCCTCTGTATGCCCTTTTATACAGACCAGCTGATAAAACGGTTGAGAACATGGTGCAACAAGAGGATTCAAAGCTGGAGAACAGAACATTGCCCTCCAGTCCAGATTTTGTCGCTCCAGATCATTTTGGTGATTTTTACATCAATGAGTCATTGTACTCTGGCTTTGACAATAGCACCCTTACCTCTTCACTGCAACCTGCTCTGTCTCGGACTGCTGATGATTCTTCAAATACCACTTTGAATATCCCAAGTATGCCTGCAGGTGGTTCTTCACCAACCCATCAATCTGAGGTAAAAATATTGATAGTATTCTTTAGCACACAATCAAATGCAATTAGTTAATTCTTAATTGTGCTAATCTGAACAGCGATGCATAACAAATGCTTTCTCTATTAATTTTTATTTTCATAAAGGAGGACTCCGGCTATGACGTTCTGACCAGACAAGCTACTGCTATTGTGTTGACTGCAAGGGAAAAACACCATCTTTCACAGGTTTGTCTTCATTCATGATTATAAACGTAATTTGACCAGTAGCTCTGTTGATAATTTTTTACTGTAAATTGCAAAAATACTAATTAGCCCTTTACTTACATTTTGTCAACTATCGCAGCTATGCATGCTCATGCAAGAAGACCTTGTTTATATTGGCATCATATTGAGAGGTGCAGTGACGCGTCCTAAAACCAGGAAGTAAGCTGCTGGTTCCCTCGACAAAAAAGCAATGGGATTTCTAAACAGGATTTTGGAAAATAGCTGGAAATAAGGTCTGTGGAAAACTAACCTGTTCAGCCGGATAATATCCACATGTCTACCCTACTTTTATAATTTTCGAATCATAAATCTAATCGATAGATTATAAAAGGGTTTTAGGACGTGTCACTTGTTAGTAATTTTAATCAATGTTTTATGGCATAATTTAGTTAAAACATGCCATCAGTTAAAATGCTGACTTATACTGAAAAAACTGAAGTTTCGCACAATCTCTGAGGTCAAGCTTTTATTGTGAAGGTACTTCCGGTTTGACTCCAGTCTGTGTTTATTTTGAAAAGCTTTCCGGAAGTAATGTCCGAAATACTACAGCAACTTGACTTCAGAGACGTAACGTAGCGTAACCACAAGCCGTTAAATTGACCAAATGAAAAGACACGAAGGAGAATATGTAGAGAAGAGGTGTGTTGAGTCATGTGTTGAATGTGCAATGCAAAGATCCTCTGTTTAGTGTGACGTCGGACATTGAAGAAACAAGCGGAAGTGACCAGCTGAAAACAGAGGGGGAGTCTACCTGACTTATAAAAGGACGGGAGAAGTTCCGTTCTGCCCTTTTCTTCACCCCCCCCCCCCGGAGGAGTCGCAGCTGCAGTTGTGTTCCTCCTCTTTCGAACGATCCCTGTTTGTTACATTAGCGTGCCTTTTACTACATTAAAGTAACCTATTTGAAACTTATAGTCGAGACTCATTGTTCTCATTTATCCTAAACTTCTCTCCTGGAACGCGTTAATAACGAATAAGCTAATACACTGCACCGAAGCCAACTCCATCGATTAAGCTGGCTGAAACTTTCTCTCCCTCTTCTTCTCATACTCCCTGTCACTCTCCTTTAACTCCTCCGGTCACTTTCTTATTATTTGAAGATAGTTTTTTGCCCGGCGCTTGGCCGGTTAGCGCTGGTATTAAAAACATATTGGCGATATGGTGGCGCGATAGTCTGTAGTGAACGAGCGCGCTCTCGCTCACGGGAGCCTGCTCGCGCTGCGCTCCGCAGCAAACAGCTGTTTGCTTTTCACCCAACAACGACAACCGCCTCACGAAACGCTATGTTGTAGCGTTAATAAACGAAACAATTTAACAACATTGCTAGTCAAAATACCAATACCACAGGACAATTTCTTTTTTTTTAAAGCAATGTTTTTAGTGGCCCGAGCGGGCAAGTGGAAAGTACGTTATGCTGGCCCGGGGTGTCTAAATAGTGCTTCCGGGCCAGCTGGCCATTTATAATGTCGAGCCCTGGTTAGACAGGGTAACATGATCGCCGGTCGGCGCCCTACGTTGACCTCCCCAGGGACCAGTATGTCGCCCGCCAGGCCGACCGGGTGCACCAGTTTGCCTTTCAGGCGTTGGCGGCGGCTAACAACATCGTGCTGCTCTCCAGCTCGGTGGTGACGCTGGTGGAGTGGTCCACCACCTTGGCCGCTGATGAAGCGGAGGAGATCGGCAAGGCGGCCAGCACGGCCCTCACTCTGTGCGCGTCCGTCGCTGTCTCCCAGGCGAGGATCGCCGCGTGGGTGATGCAGATTCAGCGCCACCTCTGGCTGCCGTTTCTGACGTGTTGTGAGGAAAATAAAATGGTTTCATTTTCCAATTTCTTGTCCGAGTTATCAGTATCAAGTGTTTCTCACATATTCCCCACTCCTTGTAAGCCAGCTGCCTATAACCTATCGGTTAGTAGCCAGCAGGGCTCGTTGCATAAACGTGCAGTTTTAATCTATCGGAATGTTAAACTGCAGAGTTCGCTAATTAATTAATCTGTTGATTAGTAGTCAGCAGGGCTCGCTGCAGGAGCCTGCTGGTTTTAACCTATCGGTTATTAAACCGCAGAGCTCGCGGCATTCCTCTGTCCGAGATACGTCTCCACACGATCTGCGCAGCTTCTGAACGCAGCCAGGCGGCTGCTGTTCTGGGCGCGCACACACGTTCCTCTCCATCAGAGCAATGTATATTCCCGGTTAATTGAACAGAGGGGTTTGCAGAACGCAGCAGCCGTTTTATGCGAGGAGTACGGAGACTCAGACCTGTGTCACGCGCACTGGCGCCTCAGTGGGATTTTGCTTTGGTGTTACGCACACTAAAGCAAAACCCCATTTGAACCTTTGGATCAGGTTCCCCTTAAACTGTTATCAGCCAAAGTAGGCTATTACTTTTGGCTCTAATAGCAGCAAGAAGGGTGAGTGATTTGTCTGCTCTCTCTGTGGCTCCGTCATGTCTCCGGATCCAAGGAGATGGCAGTTCAGCTGTTTTACGCCCTAACCCGGCTTCATGCCTAAGGTCATCACAAACTATTTTAGGTCAAGAGTGATCACCCTGGCTGGCTTATTCCCCCCTCCTCACAGGTCGGAGGAAGAAGCCACGGCTCATCTCCTCTGTCCTGCTGTGTGCGCGTTGTCCTGCTATATGGCGCACACGGCTGCCTTGCGCCGCTCTCAGCGCCTGTTTGTGCATTATAGAGAGCGCTCGTTAGGGCAGCCTCTATCTGCACAACAGCTGTCACACTGGCTCTGTGAGGCTGTGTTACAGGCGTATGTCTCCTCTGGGGTGGATCCCCCGGAGAACATCAATGCGCACTCCACCAGAGGAATTTCCTCCTCCACGGCTTTGCACGGAGGAACGTCAGTGGAAGACATTTGCACTGCTGCATCTTGGTCTTCCCCCTGTTCATTTATTCAATTGTATTTGAGGGATGTCTCTCATTCCTCTCTGACGCACCCTGTACTGAGTGTCCTGTCAGAGTGAGTGACGTCAGGGATCCAGCTGTGCGCCTCTCTCCTGCCTCTCGGCACACAGAGAGCGGCCCTTTTTCCCTCTTATGAGGGATGTTTCCTTTTTTTCCTCTGACACATTTTTGGTACGGAGTGTCTCGTCAGAGTGAGTGATGTCAGGGATCCAGCTGTGCGCTCTCCTGCCTGTCTGCACGCAGAGCGCTGCTGTTCCCCCTCTTTTGTCACTGGGCAAAGTGTGACCTTCGTCTCTACTTTCTCACAGCGACAGGTATGTATTGTTCCCAGCCTTCGTCCCCTCATGGAAAATATTCATGTTATGCTATATTCCAGGGACTGTGATGCGCCATTCGCCAAAAACACTTGCGTGGACTACAAGTGTTTTAAGTGCTGCGCGGGTGCGCAGGGGGATTACCCAATAGCGATAGCCTTAGAGGGCTACGCCAATACTCATAGAAGCTGGAGTTACAGTAGGTAACTTCAGGTACTGCACATTACTCACGAGACGTAAAAACGAACGCACTAACCACTCCGCCAACGCCACAGTCAGGGCCGGACTGGGACAATAAGTCAGGCCGGGAATTATACACCGAGCCAGGCCACTACCAGTTTTCTTTTGTGCCATTTTCCTGGATTTATTTGTCAATATTTACAGCGTTACCCCAAAATAAACATATGGACATGGGTTACTATTTTAAAAAAAAAGTGCAAATCTATTTAGGAATCTATCCATGTGAACTTATTTTAAGTGGAGGTGGACCTCAAATCCTCCAGGGGGGTCCGGGGGCATTTTTTTTTTAAATGTTGGACTTAAATGCATCAATCTGGTGCACTTTGAGGGGGAAATAAAGAGACTACACCCATATGAAACAGAACTGTATACATTTAAATAATCATAAAATCATAAGAACATGGCCATAACCAATAACATACCATATCCAATATGAAAAAACATTAACATTTGTTTATTTATTTGTTTTTGGTTCATTTATAGTTGTGAGTGTGTCTGTGCTCCTGAACCAGCCTCACCTGTCTCCCTCCTCTCCCCCCTGCTCCTCTTTGAGGCAGAAGCAAAGACTAGTTTTTAGCTCTCAACAAGTTTTTAAAGTTTATCTTACCTTTTTTCACCTAGTTAACATTTTTTTATTATTATTCATGCATAGTTTACTAATCACTCCCCCTTCAAATGGAAATATGTGTTTACATAAATGGTGACCAAACCGTTTGAGACCCACAGAGAACTTAGACTAAGTTAACTATCTAAACATAGATAGATAAATCATATTGTTTGGTGGATGCAGTTTGAACCAGAGTAGCAGCATGGAGGTCGGATCGTCACCAAAATAAATAAATAAGTGGTACGAAAAAGGTTAATGACAACAAAAATACACATAGCCTAACCTTCCTCAGGCAGTGTGTTTGTACCGGGGACAGGAAACCCCCCCTTGTTGAGAAACTGTAAGAAATGATCGGGGAATCCCTCCGGAGTGGAGTCATGACGACTGGATCTGAATTATGTTTTTGTATTTGGTGGTTTGTGTCCCAGCTGTCGATCAGCAACTATATATCCATAATCCACCAGTTAAAGGAAATACAACGAATGTGTTGTGTTATATTAGCTGTACAATTTACCACATATGGTGTTCTTAGTTTCCATGCCTCGTGTGTTTTACGAGCGACTTATCAAGTCTTGGCAAACGGCATAAAACACGATTAAACATGATAGTATATAAAACCATGCTCGTATCTACAACCTATAGAAATGCAAAACGGCGTCAGTTTAGACGTAATTCTGTCCTCCTGCTTACCGCATCATTTATGAGAAAACATTTCATAACATTAACAGAACATATTCGAGGTGGTTTTAAATAACATATCGCTTTTCTCACATTCTCCAAGTTATGTTTTTGTGTGTACTGAGGAGTCTCAAACAGGCGTTTGTTTAATCATTTTAAGATTGGCTTTAATCAATTTGTGAAAATGAATTATTCATATATGATAAATGAGAGGTAACATTTTATTTAGGGTATTATTTCCACATATTTCTCTCCATTCTTCCTTCTGCCAACGGTGTCGCAGTTTCTCGTCCCTCCCGTGTTTGTGCTTAGTGCGTACGCATGGGTTAGAGTTTGCGTGGAGGACCGCACGTTTTCCCGTCAAGTTAGTATTTTATAAATCGCAAACATTGCGTCGAAACTGGCGTACTGTGGTGCCGGTACAAGGGAGTCAGAGGCGGAGTATTCAAGATTGAATTCCAGTGTTTATTGCTGGTTGACATTACAAGTAATACACACGTCTGCCTAGTATGAAGAGCTAGCAGGAATGAATAGCTAACGCTACCGGTGTTCCCACTAAAGGGTCCGTGTAGCAACACAACAATCAAGGTGAATTATGTCTCAACATGGTGTCACCACACAAGCCCCGCCAGAATTCACATGTAAACAAAATCCTTATGGCGGGGAGGAACAACACGCCTACCCCCACGAGACCTGCGCACCGGAGTCGGTACAGTGACTTCCGCCTGTGCGGCCCCCGTCAGAGGAGGGACCGGAACAACAGACTCACCCCGCCCGACAGGAATCAAAGCTGGGGGTCGGCCCCGTCTCGGCAACCGAGCCAACACTACTGGCTGATCAACGTCCAAGTGAGCAGCTTTCACCCGGTCAACCGAGACGTGCTCGGCCTTACCGCCCATGTCGACCACCAGGTGCTTGTCCCCGTGTTCTAAAACCCGGAAAGGTCCATCATAAGGGGGCTGCAGGGGGCCTCTGTGCGCGTCGTGACGAATGAAGACGTGCTCAGCTGAGCGTAGCTCCACGGGAACCCGAGACGTTGGCGCACAGTGCTGCGAAGTCAGAACCGGAGCGAAAGCCTCCGCTGCGCCCCGCAGGACAACCCGCTGAGCCGTGGCCGACCAAGGAGTTGTAGCATTAGGGAGAAAATCCCCTGGAACTCTCAACGGCTGACCGTAGACCATCTCTGCTGTAGAGCACTGCAGGTCCTCTTTGGGTGCGGTCCTCAGGCCCAGCATCACCCAAGGCAGCTTGTCGACCCAGTTACCGTCCGTAAGGCCGGCTTTGAGGGCCGCCTTCATGGAGCGGTGGAAGCGCTCGCAGAGGCCGTTAGCCTGAGGGTGGTAAGCGGTAGTCCTGTGCAGCTTAACCCCCAAACCGCCCGCCACAGCGTTCCAGAGCTCGGACGTAAACTGGGAGCCTCTGTCCAAGGAAATGTCTGACGGGGTGCCAAAACGACACACCCATGTTACGATGAAAGCCCGGGCAACGTCTGCGGCCGACGTCGAAACGGGTCGTCCTGTCCACCATGGTGAGGAGGTAGGAAAAACCCTGAGAGGAGGGTAAAGGACCCACCAGGTCGATGTTCACATGATCAAACCTCCTCTCAGGCACCAAAAAACGCTCCAACGGGGCTTTCGTGTGGCGGTGCACCTTAGCGCGTTGACAAGCCACACATTCTCTGGCCCATGTCCTCACATCTTTCTTCAGCCCCAGCCAAACGAACTTCCCCGCGACTAAGCGTACGGAAGGTTTGACACCGGGGTGTGACAGTCCGTGCACCGCTTCGAAAACAGGACGCCTCCAACCGGCGGGAACGACAGGCCGCGACAGGCCCGTAGAGACGTCGCAGAGAAGAGTAGCGCCCGCGTCGCTGAACACCACATCTTGCAGATCCAACCCCGTGCTCCCCAGCTTCAGAGCCTGGACACCGGGGTCGGCAACTTGGTCCGCCGCCATGCGATTATAATCCAGACCCAGCTGGACGGCGCCGATGACGACTCTGGAGAGGCAATCTGCGACCAGATTCGACTTCCCGGCCACGTGCTTAATGTCCGTAGTGAACTCCGATATGTAGGACAGTTGCCGCTGCTGACGCGCCGACCAAGGCTCCGCCACTTTTGACATGGCGAAAGTGAGCGGCTTGTGGTCGACAAACGCCGTAAACTCTCTGCCCTCCAGCATGAAACGGAAATGTCTCACCGCCAAGTAAAGACCCAGGAGTTCACGGTCAAAAGCACTGTACTTGCGTTCTCTGGGCGTCAGCTGGCGGCTGAAGAAGGCGAGTGGCTGCCAAGCGCCCTGGACCCACTGCTCGTGCACTGCGCCGACTGCGTAGTCCGATGCGCCCGTGGTGATGGAGATGGGGGTCTCGGATGATGGATGTGCCAGCAAAGCCGCCTGAGCCAACGCTGTCTTGACCTCGGCAAACGCGACGTCCGCTTCCGCTGTCCAGTCGATCGCCTGGACAGGGGTCTTGCCCTTCAACGCCTCATACAGCGGCCGCATGACGTGTGCAGCTCGGGCGATGAAACGGTGGTAGAAAGTCACCATCCCCAGAAACTCACGGAGCGACCTGGCTGTGAGCGGGCATATGGTGTCAGAAGTGGGATTTGAACCCACGCCTCCGTGTTGCAGAGAAGGCAACTCCAGAACACGTTTACTCTGACGAGTGATGGACGGCCTGTTTATTTTGTTTGTTTAAAGTGTGCTGTTTTGTTGTTTTATTTTTTGCTGCTGTTAATTAAAGTTTTTGTAGCTCAAGCCAACCGACTAGGCCAGTGGTTTTCATACGGACAATTGAACCCCGTCACATATGGTGTCAGAAGTGGGATGGCTAGTCGGAGGAAGCTGGGCGGCGTTACGGAGCGGCGCCCGGGACTACCGCGTCAGCAGCAGGAGGAGAGCGCGGCTGCCGGGTCGGGGGCGGACATGGGAGACGGAGGACGAGGATGAGGACGGGTCCTGGGTGGGCCCAGCGGGTCCTGCGACGTCGGGGTCGGCCAGTGGACCAGGGCGAGAGGAGTTCCTCTTGGCGGAGCTTCGGGACCCACGGACTTCTGTTCCGTATCCTCAATCGGACTCCGATGACGAGCCTGATCAGACGGCACCTGGGTGGAGGCACTGTGCGGTGCGGAGATTCCGCAGTGCCAGTGCGGTGAGGAAATACGAACTGTTTGTTGCGGTTTGGGGCGCAATTGCCAAAGCGTGGAGGTGGCTGTTTGCCTTTCCAGGTTGCCGCACATCGTCAACCTTGGGGAGGGAGAGGATAATGTGACGGAGCGGGTCACAGAGTGACTAACTCCGCCACTGACAGCCGACACACACACACACACACACACACACACACACACACACACACACACCAAACATGTCCTGCTATGAACCATGACATTTATTATTTATTGTGTGTTTGTTAATTTTGTTAAATGATTATGAGGTGGTTAACCTGTTTATGTTTGAGTCGGATTTTTTATGTAGAAATGTGGTGAGTTGATTGTGTCACCTGGGGCCCTGCTTGTCTCCTCCCCCCTCACCTGTGTCTAATTGTTTCCCCCTCACCTGTGTCATGTTAGTCTGGGTATTTAAGTGCTGTTTTTTTGTTGGGCTGGGAGGGTGTGTGAGATCCTTGTGTGTTTTTTGAAGGGTGAAGTCGCTGGACTGTGAAGGACAACGAATGTTGCAATATAGGCAACAGCTGGGACGTGTTCAGGAGTTGCAGAGAAGGCAACTCCAGAACACGTTTACTCTGACGAGTGATGGACGGCCTGTTTATTTTGTTTGTTTAAAGTGTGCTGTTTTGATGTTTTATTTTTGCTGCTGTTAATTAAAGTTTTTGAAGCTCAAGCCAACCGACTAGGCCAGTGTTTTTTGGAACGGACAATTGAACCCTGTCACACTCACTATCACAAATAAGAGCATTTTTTTTTTGCAATAATAATAACAAAAATCTGATCTTTCAGTTCCCTTTATTCTGTTAAATAAGACTTTGGTTGTTCAAGTTGCCAGTAGTTAGAAACTATAGTATGAATATTCTGCAGGTAAACTTTACTATCCAACATAAAGTACCCTTTACTTGAGTAACATTTTGAATGCAGGACATTTACTTGTGATCTGGTAGTACAGTACAGTACTGTACAAAAACCTCAAATTTTCCAAAATATAAGTAGAACATTTTTAGTAAATGTACTTATTCCACCACTGGTGTCTTCAGCAGAACAGGCAGAAGTGACAGCTAGCCTGTTAGCTTTAGCTTAGCTTTAGCTTAGCTTCCATGCATCCATGCTGTAGCCGTTAGCGATAAATCCAGCGATCTGATAGTGAGGTCAACAGTTAACGGTAACCAATGACACACAACCCCGCATTAAACAATCGATGACAGGGCTGAGGAGGCTGTGAATATAATCTTGCGAAATCTCTCTGAGTCTCGAGGAAGTAAATCCTTTCGTTTCAAGCTGTCCATCAACTGGCGGCTCGATGGAGTTGTTGTTGATGGAGTCCATCAGTCGCAGACGCTGTCGCTTTACAGTAGGCGGCGTGTTCGTCGGGGTGGTGCTTTTTAAGATGTTTTATTAGGTTTGTGGTGTTGTAGGAGACCCTGTTAGCACCACCTCGTGAGACTTCCACACCACAGACTTTGCATGTCGCAGTCGGCGACTCACTTCTAGTTATTTTAAAATGATGCCAAACTGCAGACATTTTAACTAGCTAACGATATGTGTCCGTTCCACTTTTCCAACTCGATAATGGCGGCTGATGCAATAGAACAACAACGACAAACAACGTAACAATGGGAAATATTAAATATGGATCGGCCATGACATTTAATTGGATCTGCCGATCCCGATCCACCTTAAAACCCAGTATCGGGTGCCGATCCGATCCGGGGATCGGGATCGGGACATCTCTAGTTATCAGTCTCTCAGTCTGACAGGAGAGGACTCTCCTCCACCTTGTTGACAGCTCATTATAACCAGATGCTAACAACGACAATACAAGTAACCGGTGCGCGCGCTTTCTCTCTCGCTCGCTCGCGCCACACATACACACCCTCCCGAGCTTGAATGACACACAGAGACCAATCGAGGGCATTAGTGTATGATCTGTATGAAAGTGGCCATGCCGGCAGGCCACATCATGTAGACAGCCAGTCACCCTCTGTGAGGCAGAGTCAGTGTCACGATCTGTCTGCATTGTGTTTTGTCTTGTTTAGATCTTTCCTTGGTTTCCTGTCTGTGTGTGTTCCCTCCTACCTGTTCCCTCCTACCTGTTTAATTGATTGTGTTCACCTGGTGTCCCTGTGTTTTTCCTCCTGTCGTTAGTTTCCCTGGTGTGTCTAGTTGTCTGATTGTGTTCACCTGTGGCCCTTGTGTTTCTCCTCCCCTGCCCAGCTGTTTCTCGTCTTGTGATTACCCCTCCCTGTATTTAGTCTTGTCTCTTCCTGTGTTCAGTGTCGGTTCATTGTTTGTTTGTCCTCCCGTCACGCTTCATGTTTTGTCTTTCCTGTCTCCCTCCATGTTGGTCAGGTCAGTTTAGTTTGGTAATGCTACCTGGAGCTACTTGTGTTTTTTTGTGCCATGCTTTTGATCATCAGCTTTTAAATAAAGCTCGTTTTTGTTTGAAACCCGCTTCCCTTTTTAACTGGATTTGAGTCCTAATATTCCCGGATCCTAACAGTCAGACCCACATTTGTGCAGCGTTGCGTTCACAATACATACATACAAAATATTTTTCCTCAGGCCAGCAGGCCACTTAACAGGCCAGGCCATCGGGAAACCTCCCGGTCCTCCCGATGGCCAGTCCGGGCCTGGCCACAGTCACCCCCGCCGTGCAGGCCGGATGAGAATGTCTGGCGGGCTGTATGTGGCCCGCGAGCCGCCAGTTGATGGTCACTGGCGTATAGTAATCATAGCAGTGACGTGCGGTGAGGTTCATGGCTAGTGAGGCACTGACTCTTTCAGAGTCAGATTTACAAATATTATATTTTGACGTTAATCGGAATATTCTGTTATGTTCAAAAGCTTTTTTAGTCTGATGTTTCGATTCATTTTTCCAAGGTGTGGTTCAACTTTACCCGTCTCGATGAGGACAATCCTTGTTACCAAAAGCGCAATAAGAGTTTAGCATGTAAGGGCGGTAACACGAGCAATTTGTCGAAACATTTAGCAAAAGTGCACCACATTCAGACGGAGAAATTCACTGGGTTCGACTGTCTTTCTAGTAGCGCTGTTGCCCCATCCACGAGTAACTTTTCCACGTCAGTTATTATGTATGCTAGCAGCAACCATAGGAGGAGTTTGACATTTGCGCTTGGGGGGGCAAACCTTTTTTACTGACGTCAGTACACAGTCCCAACTATTGCGTGGGGTGCTACGGATACAGTAGCAATAAAGCCAGTGTTCACCGCACTGAGTATGACTTTTCCACATACGAACACAACTCGTCCCGTCATGCACGCCTCATGCCCGCCGTACACACACACTCATATGGAAGGGGCGGTCTCTCCCCCCAACAACAGTGCATTACATCTGTAAAACGTATCATAACTGTGCACATCTTATACTTATTTGATAACTACTATATCCCTTGGTTACTTGAACACGCTACAATATTATTAACCAGTGTCCTACTTAGTGCAGAAGTAGACGCCTTAAACGTTAAATTGGACGTTTTAAAAATGGCTGCATACCCATTACTGCCAGTGTTGGGCAAGTTACTTCCAAAATGTAATATATTACATATTACTTATTACTGTCTTTTGAAAGTAATAAGTTACATTACAATATTACTGTCTCTGAAATGTAATGAGTTACTCTACTTTTTAGTTACTTTCACCAAAATAACTGCAAAAGAATGTCTGGGTATTTGAAATGCTAAAATGTAGTTTAGTGCAGCTCATTATAAATCCAGTGAAGGGCAATGTGGTATAACATAACAACTGTAGGCCCTTAAGGCTACTAACAACTTTTATTACACGGCTTAGTTGAATACTCGATTCTGATTGTAAATTCTTAACATGTGACACGTTGTTAATACAGTAGTACAGACCACTGTCAAGGACTATAATGAAGGTTGCTAAGGAGGATCAAGAAAGAGAAAGGAAAAGAGGTTAAAAGACGGAGCGCTGGATGTTAGATAAATCACCAGAAGAAGGCAGAGAGGAAGTAAACAACAACAGGACACGGAATGGGCTCTGTAGTTTGTTTAGTATATGGCCATAGAGGCCCGGTTCCAGAACAAAATGACTCAGGGTGCATCTGAGATTACAGGGGGCGCAGCAGTAGTAGGTTTACATGAGCAATAGTGGCCGGCAACAGCAATGAAAAATAGCATTGATGGTCCCCAATGAACAGATTATGGCATTTGTTATGTTTTGAAAAGAACATTTCAAGTAAGTTAAAAGTGCAATCCTGAAATATTTCATATAGTCCAAAGTGGACTATGGCAAAGAAAAGCACAAAAGCTTCAAAACTGTAGTGATAAAACAAATGAGAACATATTGTAAATCAAGGCAAATATTATTTGAACCAGCTCAACCAGCAAAAGTATTATTAAAACCATGTACTGAATCATCACTTTCGTCCCATCATATACTCTGGGAAGAGAATATTTACTGTGCTTGAAAACTGGTATCACATCATCATGTGAGGTTGACTTTGTGACCTGGAGAACATTTCAGCTGTAACATTAGCTTGTTGATAAGCTTGGGATATGAGATATTTTTGTAGCCATTCGTGGTGAAGGCATCTGTGCTATTGTATGCATTATTTTTGACCCAACATTTCTACAGGCATGGCAGAATATGGCACTATTTTCACATGAATATTCCATTGTCTATTTTTATACCACGAGCTGCAAAATGACGGCCTAACCCCACTGTACAGGCGGGTACTTTAGATATACCTGGGCAGGCTCTGTTTTGCCGTGGTATCCTGGCACCTGCGGGCCGCAGAGGGGCGGCATAGTTTCGGGCGACGAATACTGCTGCTCCGGGGGCGAGGGCGGCGAGTCAGGCGGGAGTAAGCTAGTGTCCACAACGGAGGACTTTCTTTGCTAAATCTCTCTTAAAAAGTTCAAATTTCACTTGTTTTGCATCAATCTTGATACAGGGTACTTATTATATGTTGTAGTTTGGATTCCTAAAGCTTTTAGTTTTACTGTGTTCAATCTGAATTTACTTTAAAATAAAAACATCTATATTGATTCTGACACGACATCCAACTCACAGCTGTAACCTTGCTTTGAGAAAAAAGATTATTAATTTAACCCTTTTAGAAGGGAAGATATGGTCATTTGTTCTGGGAATGTCATTTTCGAGCCTGAAACCTGAAAAACAGGCTCTGGGCTTAACAGGTTAATGATTAGAGGTAACTGAGTTATTTATTTTGTTAAAGTTTCAGCTATTCTGTCATCAGATTATTTAATACGATTTGTTAAAGCATTGTTGTTTCTTTTGATGTGAAATATTATTTATTTAATTTAAATAAAAAGCAATGTTAGTTTTGTTCACAATTTGTTTAGTTAGTTTACCTTGTTTTTTTCTCCAAAATAACCGATAAGAGTACCGTTAAAAGACCGGACCGATAAGCGGTATCGATAAAAGTAGTAGTACCGTTAAAACCTTAACGATACCCATCCCTACATACTATACAGAGATGCTGTATGAGAAACCAATGTGAGTTTGGAAAATTGCACAATGCAAATCTATTCTAGTAGACCTCAACAATGGAATTATGATCAGTAGAAATGGCCATGTCATGGGACCTTTAATTAAAGGTGGGGTATGTAATTTATTTCAGAAACACTTTTTGTTATATTCCATGGAATGCATGGAATATAACACGGCATTAACATCCCGATAGCAATGGATATATTAAATGCTTTGACAATAAATACATTAAAGAGGAAAAGGCTTGTTGGATACTGACATGATTTACATTTTAAAAGGACTTTAATATCAGTATAATCAATAATTGAATCGAATGAAAGTTAGATTTAAAGGTCACGTATTATACAATATATTATATGTCTCAGATATATACAGAACATGTCTCTGAAGTTGCTCAAAATACCAAACAGATCATGAATTATAGCATGCCATAAACTCCTCTGTTTCAGCCCTTTTCCAAAAGTGCTGATTCTGTGTCTGTAGCATTAAAGGTCTCCTATCATGCAAACTGCACTTTTTGATGCCTTTTATACATAAATATGTGTCCCCTGTGTTTAAGGGAACACACAAAGTGTCAGAGAACAAAACCCTCTCTCTTTTCCTCCGTACCCACATCTCTAAAAACGGGGGTACAATGGAGCTGATCCAGATTTGCGTCCGATATGACGTAATATCCATAGACTGTATATATAAATGGACGTAGTGTCCGTGACGTCACGGTTAGTGCTAGATCGTATACCTCCTGGGTTTCATGCGGCGGAAGTGACGTAATAATGGTCGTGGATGAGACGGCAACTTTTGTTGCGCTCGCGCTCCAACAGACAACAGACAGACAAGTCTGTCAAGGATGCCAACGCACAACAATAAAATATTTCAAACACTGAAGGACTTCGAGGAAGCGTTAGCAGACGTTGAAGAAACAACGATCACAAAGTATATTGTGTACAAAAAGGAACAGGTTTTCGTGGAAAATAGTAAGTTTGTAAGGTTAGACAAGAAACAACGATGACCAAGTAGCCTACATTGTGTCAGTAATCAAATATGAAGTAGGCCCTATATAGGCCTAAGTATATAAGTATAATAATGTATAAGTATAAGTATATAAGTATAAGTATGTATATAAGTAAGTAGTATAAGGGGCAGAATGGCCATCTCTGTGTTCTGGAGAATCACAGAACGGCCGGTCGTCAGCGGACCGTCGAGCCGTTAATTTATTCATCTTTTAAACGGCATCATTTAAGTTGCGCTGACAGAGGTCCACAGTTTTCCCCGCAGCGAGGCTCCCCCACCACTAAAATGTTTATTTTGGTGTTCTGTGTTTTAATGCCTACAACAACTGAATTATAGGTTGGTAGTTTCAGCTTTCTACATAACCCATAGATTGATAAAAGTGAAAAATACGTGAAACTTTACTGTACATTCAGCAACTGGTTGAATTATCAGGCGTAAAGTTACTTAAGACATTTCAAATTCCGAGTGTCTTTCGAAATCTAAACTGACCAGTGTTAATACATATGTTATGGATAAAATATGTATTTTTGTCACAAATGTTTCAATACAGACGTGCAACCTTCACCAGAGAAAAAGATATACTGGCAGTTGAAATGTGTACCATATGATGGGGTGCCATTCCAACTCGTTGGCACCAAGATATATGGATGCCACCAGGGAAAGGACAGGTGTACTCGGCAAAAGGAGAAGTGCCATGCACAAAAAGAGAAACAAGCGGTATATTTATGAATTGACATGCATTAACAACTTTAAATAATTGGTAAAGGAAAATTAAACAACTATTCATAATATGACATGCATTATGTGGCATTCTATGACACATAACACTGTGACACATAACAACATAGGAATCAGCATTATGTAAATACATAAGTCGTTTAAACTTTAGAGGAATAGGAAACAAAATTCAGGAAGGAATACGTGCACTGTAACAAATTTTCCTGTCAAATAACAGTAAAGTGCTGGCAGCACAGACGCCTGTACTTTACTGTAATACTACAGTACTCATACCGTGAAATGAATTTACAGCCTCTTACTGTAAACATAAAATACAGTATACTGCTGTATTTTTTCGATTAACAGTAAAATACTGGCAGCAGAGACGCCAGCAATATACTGAAATTCTACAGTATTCATACTGTTGAACAATTTCAGTTTATTACTGTAAAAAATGTAATAATTCACAGTAACATTCTGGTTAGGGGGTTGCCAGTAGATTACTTGATTGACAATACAACAACTCAATTTAGCATTTGAGAATATCTAAAAAGTCATTATTAATTAATCAACATAAAATATGTATTCTGTGGGTTACAGACATCTGCTTAAAATATGCATTATTATGAAAATTATGCAAAATAAGCAATAAACAATTTGGAAAGGATTTAATGCAAACACACTTTTATTTAAAAAGGCAGTGTCAACATAAATACCGCTACTGTAAAAAGAAAAACATCAGTAAGAACATTTTTGAACAAATGCATTATAAGCAACATTTAGAAAACAAACTGTACTATTAAAAATGTTTTACATTTGCATTAAGACCATTTTTAAAATATACATCAGTAAGAACATTTCGAAAATATGCAGCAATAGCTAAATGTGGGGCTTGTGTTTTGCCTCTTGAAATAGTCCTATGACGTAGGCGCATGCTTAACTTCAGGAAGATTCTGGATGGGTGCGGACAGTCCTGATAGAAAGAGGAATCTTCTGGTTCAGGTAGAGATGACCAACACCTTGCTGGTCCTTGTTCCTCTCCTTACCAGTGTTGCCACTGTAAAACAGCAACAAACTAAATAATTAATCAAAAATAACTTGGGAATGTACAATAACAATGCTTATAAAGCTGGTAATACCAAAGTGTCTTGTGGCATAATGTGGCCACGTCAGTCTGTCAAACAACACATGGAGTGAGAGAGTGAGAGACGAGAGAGAGCTCTCTGACCTATATGAAGTCCCATTCAAAGTCAAGGAGGTTCTTCAGTAATGGGGAGACGTGTGTGTTGACTGTGGCAGACTTCTTCTGGACGATCACACCCGTCTTCTTGGAGACAACCTTACCCCGGATGGCCTTTGTTCCTCTCTCTGGGTTGATACCAATGAAGCGCCTGAAATCAGAAAAATATTAAGATCAGAGACTGAATGGAAAACTATTAGGAACACTTTGTTGTCTTAAAGGGGTAGTTTGGGTTTTATTCCATAAGGTGATATGAGTTGCTAACCGGTACTGACATAATGGGGTATTTAGTGTAATTGCGCTGCTTGATTTTTCCTATCAGACCCTTCTATATCTTGGAACTATTTCATTTGTTGAAAATTGCCAGTGTATTACTACGCACTGGAGCCAGTTCACATATTACGCCTCTATTCAAGATTATTGGCGGCTTGGTATTGGAATCGGCTCCACTGAATAGTAATACACTTAATTAACAAAGAAAATATTTTCAAGATATACAGAGTACAAGAGCATCAAGCAGCAATTACTCAATATATGTTGTATTCTTGTGTGAATGGTTCATGTTCTTTTTGTGTTTTTGTTATTCTGCTATTCATTTTTGCCTAACAATTTACCAGCTGGCAGGGAAATGTATGACTGCCTGCCTAAGTTAATGTCTGTGTCAATACCGGTAAGTAACTAATACCATCTTACGTTAAAAAAATCCAAACTATCCCTTTAAGTGTGAAAAGTAATGATTTGTGGTTATTCAGGTTTCAAAGATTTTAATTGTAAATAAAAAAACATAATGATTACAAGGAAATGAAAGGAGTCTTACCTCTGAATGAATTCCAGAGTACAGGCTGCCTCTTCCTGATACTGAAGGCAAGGCAAGTTTATTTATATAGCACTTTTCAACACAAGGCAATTCAAAGTGCTTTACAAAAAATGAAAGACATTTTAGAAAGAATGGCATTTAAAATCAGTCATTAAAAAGAAAAGATAATAAAACATTAAAATAAAAAATACATGGATAAAAGTTACAGTGCAGTATAAGATATGAATAGTTCAATTAAAAGCAGCGACAAAAAGAAAAGTCTTCAGCCTGGATTTAAAAGTAGTAAGAGTTGCAGCGGACCTGCAGGTTTCTGGGAGTTTGTTCCAGATGTTTGGAGCATAATAACTGAACGCTGCTTTACCATGTTTAGTTCTGAAGGTTGAATACATAGTAGATCGCAAAGACAGCAGCAAGTCCCGTCAAAAAGGTTGGTGTGATGCCCTCAGATATGACACGGCCCTCAAGGGTGATCATCCATCGTCCAGTAGTGACTTGCCCGGTTCCACCTGAAAGTTCAAGTAATAGCAACATCAGAATGCATCTCACCTTGCGTAAACATCTGTAAACTCAAAGAACAATGGCCAATCTGATATATAATATGTCTATCAATGAAATGCATATACCAAGCAGTATCAGACGAGGACTTGCAGGTAGAGTGAGGGTTGTCTCAATGCCAGCTGCGTTGGCAGACACCTGTAGAGAACAGACAAAGACACTAACCAAATGCATAATGAAACATATTATGCATTAATGTTGATTAGGATAAAATATGTCAACAAGAAGCCCAGTATAATTAATTACTAGCTGCTTTTCTGTACCACCTGTATCAATCTTCGTGCTGACATTTATAATAAACCAAGTTGGTTTTATTGAAATAAATCAATAAACACTAACACACATTAACATCAGCTTGCTCTCCTCAAAACCACCTTTCTACTTATCCCAACTCCATTCCAACCGTCACGTTTGTTTAGTGTTTTTTTGTCGCATTTGCAGCTAAACAAGGGGCAAAGATATCAGCTAGCTAGCTAGCAACAACCGTTAACGTTACAGCTAACCAATCTGAAAATGCACAGATGATCCAAAACGGTTAGCATTTGATAAAACACGATGACTCTGAAATGCAAGGAAATATACATGTTTGAGCTATTCAAAGAGGCCTCATAAGTGACATTTTAAAATCACACACTCCCTTGCTAACTTTAGACAGCTGGCTGGCTGAGCATCAGTTTGATTTTAAACATTTTTTGAAGTAATGCTAGAATGAATAATATAGCCTACTGACGAGGAAAATAAGATGGTTTTTAATCACCGTCGAATTTGTAGATGCACAACCCGATCGATGCAGATGATGCAGGACTTCGTGTTGATCCGCACATGTCCTCCGAAATGCGTCCTTCTCTGGAAAAGCTGCTCTCCTAATGACGTTTCTTATCCAGCCCCAATATTACCGCCAATTTTCAAAAAAAACATTAGCATACTGTTTAGGGTCCCTGTGCTGCTGCTTCACATTGGCCAGCCCACAATGCATTGCTAACTACAGTACAAAACCGTATTACATGAATACAGTAGATTAGTGTTGACAATTGGCTGTAAATTAACAGCAATTGCTAACAGTGTGAATCAAAAAATGACCAGGTCAATCTGCAGGTAATACACTGAGAGTAGAATAGTATTAATATTATTCTAGCCATGCACATTTTTGTGGGTGGTTAATGCACAATTTACAGAGTGTGTGACTTCACCAAGCATGGTCAGTTTTGTACATGATACATTGTCCTCTGAATGCAGGTGTAAGTAAGCAAAGCAAAGTAGCAGTATTTGGTTCATATGCAGGGTATGACCATTTTTCAAAATGCAAATAAAACTTCAAAACAGTTTTTGCCCTGATAGGACAACACATGTTCCTAATGTTTGGGCCATGAGGCTACATGATGATAATGTCCAGTTACACTTTCATTCACAGCTTCTGACCCCCAGATGGTTAGTTGATGACTGCAAAATCAAGTACAGGCCAAGCCAGCTACAGGAGGACGGAACTGTCACAAAGCTGCTGTTTTGTTACCAGACAGCCTGGCAGCGAAGGCTTCTCCACCTGTATGGACAACAGATGTGCCTGCTTGATGCTACTTACCGGACGTGTCGTTATTCTGTTCCCCTCTTCTTCCTATGTGTACGTACAAATGTGTGCTATGCAGTGGTTGGCCTCTTTGTGACCCAGAGTGAGACAACAGCAGATGTCAAAGAAGCCCTCCAGGTGTTTAAGGAGTGGAACCCTGACTGGAGGCCTAGCCACTTCATGGTTGATTTCTCAGAGGTAGAGATCGGTGAAATTGCAATAACTGTAGAAATCTGTTAATTCACAGAATATGAAACGTTAATTAAAAAAAGGTAACATTTTACATAGTATTCCACCAACTTCCAAAATATAATCATTTACATGCAAATGTATGCAACAATCTACTTCAAAATATAATAAAGTCATCACCTCCACTGACAGACAGATGTATAAAAAGCAGGCCTATATTTTGTCGTGTATACTATGTAATAGCAACGCGACAAAATAAAATGACAACATGGTGCAGGTAATATATCTCTTATATTTTATCCAGGCTCGAAGGTGCTTCTCTGCGACTTCCATAGGAAGAAAGCTTGGGTTGAATGGGGCAGGAAGAAAGATCATGGAGTGAGCAACGCACAAGACAGTCTCCTACCGCTTCTGAGAAGCATTGCAGCTGCTTCAACTCCAGAGGAGTTCAGCACACGCCTTTGCAACCTGCAGGAGGCCAAAGTCTGGAAAGACAATGAAAAAGTGAGGGCGTGGTTTTCAAATAAGTGGCTCCCAGAGGCGAAGGTGTGTATCAAGTTGAAATATTATATTTATTATATAATGTGTTGAATTTGAAGGGTCTTCCTTTTAATTACATTTTTGTCTTTTTTTGTCTTGTGTAGAGATGGGTGCACGTGTTTCGGGATGAAGATCTCAAGGTGGCCATCGACACCAACAATGGGGTGGAAAGACAAAATGAAACCCTAAAGCATTCTCATCTTGAAGGTTATAAGAACTGCAGCCTCAGTGAAATGCTCACTGTGTTGGTAACTGACTTCCTACCAAGGACATATCGGAAGTGAGCTAAAAAAGTATTACTATGATTATACATATATAATATATATATTTATATATACATACATACATACACACACACACACACATTTGTATATATATATATATATATATATATATATATATATATATAAATGTAATGTTCGATAGCTTTGTTTCCAACATATTTGTTTGATGTTGTTCATTGTTGCATATGTTTCTGAGACAATTGTATTATCAAATACCATATCTATATGTCAGAGAAAGCAAACTGTCACAGAGAGACTTCTAAGATATTGTTCTCTTCTCTTATTGAAGGTACAAGGAACTCAACGTCAAGTACTCCTCCTTCTACAGAAGGTACAATGAGAACATGCCAAAGTTCTTAAAAGACAGACCAAGAAGTGTAGCAGACCATGTGATGTCAAGGCTTACAGAAGCCCAGTTTTATGAGGCGAATGACGTTGTTGCAAAGGGCAATGGTATGTTCCATGTCAAAAGCCAAAGCCATCCTTGCACACAGCACCACATCAACTTTGGTGAAAGTATCATCATGCCATAGTGCACCTGCAAAGACTGGGCAAAGCACAAGTTGCCCTGCAAGCACTTCTGTGCTGTTTTTAATCATGTGCATGAATGGGGTTGGGAGAAACTGGCATCTAATTACAGGGATAACCCCCTCTTCTCCCTGGATAATGCATGTCTGGGACAGACTTCTTGTGAGAGGGATGGCAGTGGCAGATCAGACATCACAGATCATACATATACACCGGTATCAGTGGAAATGCAGTCACCATGTAACGCTTTGCCCGAAAGGAAAAGACCAAGAAAGGTTAAACAAAGAAGGGAATGTGCCAGTGTCTTGCGTGAGATTACTGACTTAACATACCATCTGCAAGATGAAGATTACCTTAAAACGTTAACTGACCAACTGACCGAGATCTTGGAAGATGTGAAGCTACACACTCCACATGATCAGAGCCTTCCTCTGACGTTCACATCTAAAAAAAGGAAAAAGGAGATGGCCAACCTACCTGTGAAAACCGTGCCACAAAAGCACCCATTCACAAAAAGGGTAGGCTGCTTTGCAGAAGCTACGAGGTTGAACATGAAGGTCAGCATGAATTTGAAATGAACTTTGTAAAACATTTAACTGTACAGTTCGGCATTCATATCTTTATTATTATTATATCACATATTGTTGTTATATATTGTACAATGTGCAATTAGACTTTTTATGTAAATATTGTTATTTTATTGCACATTTTAACTTTAACTTCTTATTTACCCATACATATTTTTATTCTATTTAATTACAACTTGTATTGCAACATTTTTACTTTAACTCTGTAAGGTTACATTATCCTTTTAGTCTTTTTATTTATCTTGTATTGCACATTGTTATACTTACTTCCTATGTTAATGTACATCTTTTAATTGTATTTTATTATATCTATACCCTCTTTTACTTTCACTTCTTATTTCAACATAAATATTGTTATTTAAAATCATATTGAACATTTCTGCTTTCATTTCTTGTTTGTTTTATATGTTTATATACATATGGTTATTTTATTTTGCATTGCCACATTTTGATTTGACTTCCTATAGTTACATTCATCTTTTTATTATATTTTTATTATCTTGAAATTCACACTTTTACTTCTTGTGTATATATACATTTAGCTATGTATTAAGTATGTTATTTGGTTTGTTCTAAAATTGAGCAACTGTCACAAAACAACATTTCCTCCACAGGATAATGAAATGATTCTGATTTAACTTCCATGATGAAATACTGGTCAGATATCCACCAGATCTTTTAGTGATTTTTGTCTCTCTTGGAGAAATTAAATCGCAACATCCAATAAAACAGTTCAAAACACAAATACACAACCGAAAATAATACATTTAATACTATAATATAAAGAGATGGACAAATTCATTTCAATAAACATGTGAAAACTAAATCATACAGGTTTTAAGGGGTTTATTTGTGTGAAGACGGCAGCAGCCAGTAAAGTAAAGTGCGTCGTCTCTTGTCCTCGGTGGCAGATTACGTCACTTCCGCCTAAAATCCAGGAGGTATACGATCTAGCACTAACCGTGACGTCACCCATAGGATTCTGCAGAGTTGCTGAGAAGCCTAAAGTAGGCGGAGTCGGCCACTGCCGTCTTGACAGTGACGTCAGAGTCTAACTCCCACCTGCTTCAGCCTGATCCAAATAATGGCAAAGAGGCGGAGGCGGGACCTGCTGCCACCGAACTGGAAGCTCCAGAGCTAGCTGAGGCTACCAAGCTAAGCTAACATGCTCCCCGCATACTTGCCAACCCTCCCGATTTTCGCGGGAGACTCCCGATTTCATAGCCCTCTCTCAGTTTCCTCCTGGGGTCATATTTCTCCCGCATTTCTCCCGATTTCTGACAAAATCAGATTTACACACCACTGTTTCCACTCTGACTTTATTACAGCTATAGCATTGTTTGGTTTCCATGGTAGCGCGTCTCTTTAGTAGCGTGCGCAACTAGATAGTCACAGAAAAACAGAACAAGAATGGACAACTCGACCCTCTGCTCACTCCTTTCCTGGTCCAACCCACACATATGCTCCATCAAGAGGATGGTGCTACAGGCCGCAAGGCATTGCACTCAGAACTACAATAAGCATGTTAATCTAACAGCTCTGGCAATCCACTAGCCCCCCCCCCCCCCCGCGGTGGTTTTGATATGCTCCTGATTTCTGAGGTTAGTATGTCTCCCCGTCTGCACACTGCCGTCGCATATTACGTTTCGAAAGTAAGCGGACATAAAACTATAAATAATTATCTAAGTTATTGAGTTTTTAGGATAATACTTCAGAATCTTAAAATCCTTTAACGTTTGTATATAATTGTGCTAAATCAAACACTGGAATCAAGCAAATATTAATATATTTGCATGACATTAGTTTTTTATATTTTGCTCTCACTTAAAGGAGGGGTAGGTAAGTTTGAGAAACCGGCTCGAGATACACTTTTTGTTATATTCCATGGAATGCTCTTAATATCCTGATAGCAATGCATATTCTAAGTGCTTTGAAAAAAAATCCATAAAAAAAATTCATCTGTGGAAGCCGTAATGTAACGTAACTGTAAAAACTACGACCAATTATTTTAGCCGGGCCGGCTAAAATAACTGGTTGGCCGACCTGTCTGTCAGCCTTCAATCTCGTGCACACACACACACACACACGCACTCGTGCAGTCATTGTGCGCACCGGGCGTGTTTCCCGTGAGCTCCTCGGTCAGTCCTCCTGCAAGCGGGGCTGAGCTCACTCCGCTGCAGGAGGACACGTTCACCATGGCAGAGTTTTCTTCAACATCGTCTACCGGTCGCAAAAGAAAAACTGTATTGGAGCAAATTATGAAGAAAAAGAAAGTGGAAACTAGGAGAAGTCAAACCAGAGTCAATATCGGAGTTGCTTTTCAACTATGGCGACTATTTACGGAGCACACCGAGCTGATATGTAACGTTACCGGCGCAGCCTGGTCAGCCAGACGTAACATTTGTAATACATTTTCACAAAACAAACATGCTAGCTTCAAAAATATAAGCACTGACAATAACTGTGTTATACATTTGTTTTACATTCATTATCATGATCTTGTGCGCGTTCATGTGTGTTGGAGGAGGTGCTCTGTATGAAGAAGGGGCGGATTCTTTTGGGTTGTGTACTTTGGAATTTTTGTGCAGTCGAGGCGGTTTCTCAAACTTACCTACTGCTCCTTTAATTATACGTTTACTACATTTAAGTAAAGCTAAGGTACATGTGATGGTAGCTAGTTAGTGCTCTTACCTGTGATGCCTCCTCCAAACAGCATTATAACCAGACTGTATCATTAAAACTATAAGTACCAGTTCTAGATCCTTGACTTTAGACAAACAATTCAAAAGACAAAATCAACTAAATGTATTTAACCTGTTAAGCCCTGAGCCTGTTTTTCAGGTCTCAGGCTCGAAAATGACATTCCCAGAACAAATGACCATATCTTCCCTTCTAAAAGGGTTAAATTAATAATCTTTTTTCTCAAAGTAATGATAACCTGTGAGTTGGATGTAGAAAAGTCAGAATGAATATAGATGTTTTTTATTTTAAAGAAAATTCAGATTGAACATGGTAAAAAACTGTAAATTATAGTGTCCGTCCAAAAATATTTTTTTACTTATCGTAAAAACTACCCTTGGATGATGGTAAGGTAGACTAAAAGCTTTAGGAATCCAATGTACAACATATAATAAGTACCCTGTATCAAGATTGATGCAAAACAAGTGACATTTGACCTTTTTAGAAAGGTTTAGCAAAGAAAACTCCACCTCTGAGGTGATTTGGGTGGAAATGGCCGTTTTTACCGTTTCTCTGGAACCCATTGGTCGATTTTGGTGATTGACGTCTCTTTTTGACCGTTAGAGCCAATAGAATCGAAGGGAAATTTCCCCATACACACACATGGTAAAAAAAGAAGGTGGGGGCTTTGCGCATGCAGGTTTGCATCAGAGTGAACCTATCTCTCGCTCTGACATCTGGAAACGGAAAAGCAGGTTTTTTCTTATGGATTATCAGAAATCATTTAAAAGGGACAGACACATTGGATTAACCTATGGATTAACTTCAGCAGCGTTTTTATCGTTGTAATGCCATTGAAGACCACTTTTGACCAGACAACGACCAAGGTGAGCCATGTTGCCGTTTTTAGCTACCTAACGCCACATGTTTTGATGTCTGTTCTTGTTAATATCTTCGCGAGTTCTTATCATGGTGATGATGTATGTACCCATCGATTCTGTGTCATCTCACGATCAGATCGATGGGTTGGACGTGCAGCTACGATAAGTAATAAGGGTGTTATGAGTAGGGTTGGGTATCGTTTGAATTTCCACGATTCTGATTCCGATTCCGATTCTACTTTTCGATTCCGATTCTTAACGGTTCTCAATTCCGATTATTTGAGGGGCAGGGTAAAAAAATGATACATGCTTCTTCCACCAAAAAAATTACATTTATTCGAGAAACTTTTACACAGGTTAGTTTACAGTAATATTCACATTAATCAGTCTGTTTATATTCAGTGCTATGTAACTGTAACCTGAGAACCACTGAAGCTACAACAGTGCAACAGTCCAACTTTTAAAGGAAACCCCCCCCCATTTAAAAACAGTTCTTGTTGAGAAAAACAAGCATATCTGCCTTCTCAGGCATACTGGGAAGAAATGTTTGAACATTTTAAAGTAAAATGCTTCAATCTGGTGCACTTTAAGCAGAATTACTAGAGATCTAGGGGGTACAACTCTAAACACCCATAAGAAAAAGATCGGTTTACATTTTAATAATTAAATAAGTATGTGAACATAACCAATAACCTACCATAGCCAATAACAAATACATGTAACATATTTTATTTTTGTTGACTAAAGTGAACTATCTAAACACTCAAGAGTCCTTCACCTCACTGAGCTGTAGTTATCAGCCTCTCAGTCTGACTGGAGAGGACTCTCCCTCCACATCATTGTAGAAACATCTTCTTCTTCCGTTAGAGCAGCTAGCACCAGATGCTAATAACAACAGCGCTGGTACCGGTGCACCCTCCCTTTCTCCCTCGCTCGCTCCCACGCTCTCACTTTGGCTGTGAGCTGCGGGTGCCAGATAAGCGAACATCCCCCATTTTCATCACTTACAGCGCCCATCGTACAGGGCAAATGAAAAGTGTAACCGGGATGAAAAGGGTGTTACATTTACTTAATTATGAATGTTGTTACATCAAGGCCGAAAATTAGGATGAGCACCAACGGTCAAAAAATGTTGTTTCCCTCCCAGAGCTGTCAGCACAGCGCCTCCACAGATCTGGCGCCCTAGGCGAACATCTATAACGCCAGTGCGACGGGCCGGCCGGTCCCAGGTTACGCTGTAGGAAGTGTAGGTACAACGCTACATTTCCTGCCCCGCCGCAGTCAGACAGTAGGCTACGGAGAGCGGCGAGAAAGAATTCCTCAGGCATCGAAAAGCGGAACCGAAATTCACATTTCTAAATGATGCCGTTGGAATCGAAATGTTGGAACCGGTTCCGAACCGGAACCGGTTCTCGGTACCCAACCCTAGTTATGAGTGAGTTTCTGTGCAACACGCCGTTAGCATTTTTCGCTCTTGGCTAATTCATAGGCTCAGCACTAGCTTTGTGGGTTTTAAAAAAATAAAAAAGATCAGTTAGCTGAGTTTCTTCCCGTTACATGGATATAAAACATTCATAGTTTATTGAACATTAAGATGCCCTCAGACGCTGTTTCCTGCAGATGACGCGTTTTTCCCCCCGGTATCGGGGGTGCGGTGTAGAAGAGGTTAAAGACCAATCTTTATTTTAAGGTGCCTCTTAACCTTAGATATTAGTTATACAGTAATAGTATTGACAATCTAAAAAAACTGAGCAACACAACAGTTAACTTTATATTTCTTATTGTCTAAAGCATTTATTAGGGCCCGGGCACAGAACGCTAGGACCCAACGGCGTCCTAGCACAAAGTGCGAGGAACCTATTGTTATTGAAGGAATTCTTCTTATTTTTCTGCTGGCGTTTCCTGTTTTTGAGGTCTTTAGGATATGGGCTCAGAACAGTCTCATAATACACACATGCACACAGAAGGATTCACACTTGTATTTCATGATCCGCAAAAGGATTCACACTTGTATTTCCGGATCCACACTTGTGTTTTTCAATGCACACACAAATGTGTTCCGTTTCATATACATGTAAATAAAATCCAAATACAGAACAAAGTTTTACATATGTATTTTTGATCCTCACATATTTGTTTTCCGTTTAAAACTACTGCACCTGCAAACACAAACCGCTTTCTGTGCATGGATCGCTGTGCATTCGTGTGTGGGTTTTTTGAGACTCCCCTGACGGTCAGCCGATTCGTGTTGTTGGAGCAAAACCACCTGTGGCGGGCCTCTCCCCACCTGTGCTCCGCGCCGTTCGTTGGATAAGACTGGTCAGATTTAATAAAGAAGGAGTTCAAACACCGGAATAAAAGTTATAACAATAATCTGATTTAATGGTAAAAAACACAATACAAGTTACAGAGTACCCTGGGTCTTTACTCCGGGCCCCCAGTTCCACTGCCGTGCGATACAGATATCGGGACCGGCCAGTCCGAACCAGAGGCATTTTGCATGACAAAACATTCAGTTTACATAGACATGTTTGGGGGCGGAGTTGTATCGGTTCTTCCGCCCCATTTTACTCCTAAGCGAATCAGAGAGTTTGTGGGGAGGAGCGGAGTCGGATGCTCCCTCCCTAGGTGTTATCTACTGGTGGATTCGCTCCGGGGCGGGCCCTCGGCAGCGAATCAGAGTTCTGGGAACAAGGCGTTCTTCTTGTGAACAGAGCGTGAGATCTTCAGAGAGACCCAAGGACAGAATCACTTTTTATCTTGCACCTGTATTCACTCCTTTACTTTCCCAGACAATCAAACATTGTACACGGATATATTGACACAGATATATGGGTGCTTTGAGATTGTATGGACCCCAAAATGAATCTTCAAAGAATATGTGTGTGTGTGCTAGATGTCTGAGTCAGCGTGTAAGTGGGGATGTGTGTGTGTGAGCTGATTATAATATGTGTGTGTGTGTGTTTCTCTCCTGACTGTTATCTTACAATGCTCTCATAGGGAGGGCCGCATCCTCCAAGTACGACCTTGGCAGGAAGTTACCGTGTGGTACGACAGGTCGAGGAGTGTGCACAGAGGCGAATGTGTGTGTGTGTGTGTGTGTCAGAGGCATGAAACAAAAAGGATTATATATATGATTACTTGAAAACAGTTCAGAATAATGCATGTTTACTTCAAAACAGTTTAGGACAATGCATGTTTACTTTAGTACTTGTAATTTTTTCTATCTTTAGCCAATCAGATGTCTCCTCAATTCTAAGCCAATCACATGAGCGCGCCCCCACGAGGGTAGATTTCTTGCGTTCATGACGTTGCGCTTCATGTACGCATTTTGCGCTGTCCGGAGCTGACAGGTCCATGGACGCTAGTCTCAGGACACCTCCACTCTCAGGACACCTCCACTCTCAGTACATTAGGGCTGTCCCGAATACCATTTTTCGGGCTCCGGATATTCGGTAGTAATCAGCAGCGAATATTCGAATATTCGGTGCAGAGAGATTTTCTTTTTTTTTTATAAACTTTTTTTATTTTTTATAAAAAAATGTTTTTCAAAAGGTTTCATAACACGCTCCGAATCCGAGACACCTGACAACACGCTGTTAAGCAGACGCGCAGAAAGAGCATACTATTACGATTTATATTTATTTATTGTCTCAGTACTCGCATACATTAAAACTAAATGTGTCCTCTGCATTTAACCCAGCCGCAGTAAATCTGGTTCCAAATTCCGTCTATAACGTTTTACAACCTGAAGAGTCAAACAAAGATACAAAACACATATTTCTGTTATAACTAGGGATGCACGATATTGTTTTTTTTAAACCGATACCGATAACTTCCTGCTTCTCAAGACCGATACCGATAACCGATAATACTATTATATATATATATATTAAATGTACCTGTAGTTTTTGCACACCTGGTGGTAAAAAAAAGACTAGTAGTGAGCAAATGACATGAGCATTACTACTATGAACAAAACAAAGCCAAGAACAGTTTTGACTCTTCAAAGTGACCATATTTATTTTCCCAAATAAACATAATTGAGTCAATCAGTCAATGTTTGTAGTCTTTGTCCAGCCACTGCGCCGTCAGACCTAGCATGCTAACGGGGCTAACATCACTGGTCCATATGTCCGTGGTGAAACTTATGTCCCGTATATCGTTATCGATCAGAGTATGAAGGAGTGTGCATTGCATTTGTTAATACAAATAGCAAGCGAACTATCTAACTCTGAAACTTTGAAATAGTCCCATACTACCGACGACATGTTTGTTTACTGTCCTGGCTTCACGGCTGCACACCATTTACGTCACAGCCAGGCATGAGTTAGGGAGCGCTGGATTTGTGAAAAACTCCCCTCTTCCTAAACCACTAATACCACAGTACTGGCAAAATGGGAGGAGCCGAGTGAAAAACAAGCGCCCCTCATCCCAATCCACCCACACCGCAGTATTTTTTTCTTTTTTTTGAAAAAAATAAAAAAACGAATATCCGAATAATGAAATTGAAACCCGAATAGTTGGTCAACGAACGAATATTCGAATAGTCGAATATTCGGGTACAGCCCTACAGTACATTGCCACTTTCCGAACAGGAAATGCACGCAAATACAAGCCTTAATATTATTAAGGTACAGCGCCATTTTCCGAACCATTGATGAATGCTTGTGTACACAAAAACGGCAGGCAACACCGTTTTAAATGTGTGTTTCCTGTATGGTGAATACAGCTGCTTTATTTATGTCTGTATGAAGTTGTTGTGAGTGTGGAGGGAGCAGCTACAGGTTAGCTTAGCCTAATCGATCAGTGCACTACGAAGCCAGTGCTAGACAGTGAACTGTCAACGGGGGGAGCCCCAACGGTCATTATCGGCCGATATTCACTCTTAATAGTTTGATCGGTGCTCTCTATAAAGGCCGATCAGGAGACCTGGATCTGATCGATATGGACGCGAGTGAAGTATAACCGGACGGAGAGAGATCAGATCAGCTGCTGAGTCTGACGGAGACACGCAGCTCTGCATGATCACCTGAAGCTCCGCCCTCTGTTTAGCGAGCTGACTGGACAGCGCAAAATGCGTATATGAAGCGTCATGAACGTAAGAAGTCTACCCTCGTGGGGGCGCGCTCATGTGATTGGCTTAGAACAGTGCTTCTCAAAGTGTGGTCCCCCTAGTGGTCCGTGAGTATATTGGTAACATTTCCTATTTGAAATAAATAAATACATTTGAGTTTTCCGCACTCTCGCGGGAATACCTCCGCAATGGAGCGAGCTTAAGTTTCATGATATAGCCCAGCGCGACACCTTCATCACACATGTTGCCACTTGTTTGTACCATTTTCAGGCGATTTGTAATCTGTTCTAGAAAAACGATGTGATTTTGGATGTTTGTGGAGTTCGGTGGTCCGCGAGTGTTTTTTTATTGGTCAAGTGGTCCTTGGTATGAAAAAGTTTGAGAAACACTGGCTTAGAATGAAGGAGACATCTGATTGGCTATAGATAGAAAGATTTACAAGTACGAATCGGCTGACCGTCAGGGGAGTCTCAAAAAACCCACACACGAATGCACAGCGATCCATGCACAGAAAGCGGTTTGTGTTTGCAGGATCAGAGGTTTTAAATCAAAAATACATATGTAAAACTTTTTTCTGTATTTGGATTTTATTTACATGTATATGAAACGTGTGTTTGATTTTAAATAAACAAAGTCTTGGCTTTCAGAATATGAAACTTTTATTTCCAAAATCACACGATAAATACATTTTTGAAGCTTGTAAAGGGAAGAAGACAGCTCTCCCTCGCCACTCTGCTCTTCCGCAGCGCCGCCCCCCCCTCCCTCCGCTGAAATTATGAATGTAAGGTGTATAGTAATCATAGATAACACGGCAGGGTCCGTTAAAGTTTGTTTTCATCTGATTTCAATTAAACAAAGGCTTGGCTTTCAGAATATTAAACTTGTTTCGGCAAATTCAGATGATAAATACAACTTTGAAAGCTTGTAACGGCATAATCTCAACGATGAAATGTTAACTCCAATTTCAATTTTCATTTTTTCAACACCAAACTTCGTATACAGCATCGGTGGAGGGTCAGACACTTTACCGTAGAAAATGAGCATGTTCAGACGATAAATATTGCCGCCATGAATCAAAACGTACTCGCAAAAAGGCGGGGCTTAGAAAGAAATGCTCATAATTCATCAACAATGTATCAACACATCACAGATTTTGGTGGTTAGGTTCAGTTTGTCTTGGGGAATAGGCACACCAAAGCATTTTCATTTTGGACAATAGGGGGCGCCAAAAACACCACTAATGTATAACTCAAGAACGGATGGACACATTTAAAAAAATGTTTTTACACATACTCTGGGCTCGCAACAAATGCAGAATGTGGGCGTGGCCTATACAAAAATGTGTAATTGCGAAAGCATAAAATGAGCTTCGGATGCAAAACTTGTGACGTTGCAAACTCTGCGGTACAAGTGTTGTGAAGCAGATGGAGTGTAGATGTGGAAACAGGTGCATTCGATCAGCTGACTGTTTTTTGCCACACTTTATAAGCCTATTAGTCTAGCAGCAAGTCCTCGAAAAAGGCTTTAGTTTTCGAGATACCCCTACCCGAGGTAGAACAAATGACAACAATGATTTTTCTTATCTTTAGGGTCTCCCATTAATGAAATTGATTGTTGTCAAATTTTATTTTGCGGGAAAAAATGTTTTTTTGGTTGTTCTTTAGACCAGGCCGAATATGGGAAAGGTGACAAAAAAGCCCATAACTTGAGAATGACCACTCTTTTCCTCTTCAGATTTGCTGAGGTATGAACCAGGTGGCTGTCCTACCCAGAGGTCGCGTTAACCGAATATTTTACGTCTATGACGGATTTTTTTTTACAATGACGGAAAAATCTGAAAGCCGTCCGTCATTTTGACAGATTAGAACAAACTCAGAACAGCGCCACAGTTTCCCCGCAGCGAGGCTCCGGTGTTATGCCGTGTTATGCATGCCCGCCCAAAAGGAAATTATATAGTTTCCAAACCTAACTTTGCCGTACAGATCATTGAAATGTCTGTGAGTGTTTGCTTTACACTTCCCCCCCCCCCCCCCCCCCCCCCCC
>CALSBZ010039313.1:81848-95101 GCA_943591055.1 Gobionotothen gibberifrons | reverse complement strand
ACACACACACACACACACACACACACACACACACACACACACACACAATCGAGCATATACACACAGTGCCTAGCTCAGCATTCATCATAAAAACAGCAGATGAAAATGCACAGCAGTCCCCCACAGAGGCACAGTAAACATCCAACCCAGTCTCACGGCATTTCGTGTTATAGTCACAACATTTCATCTATTGATTCGTGTTCACCAACACGATTTCCCCCTTTTTTTCGTGTCACACAGAACGATTTTAAAAGCAATGTATTTATATTGGTAGTATGTTTCGTGCCTGCAGCACGTCTTTTTGTCCGTTCGGGTCTTGGAAGACCGGAAGCTGTGGGGTTCATAAAAACATGTTCTTACTCAATATCAAGCCACGATTATGGTTTTTATTTTAAATCATATAATGTTGGACTTTTTTTTGTTGTCTGTGAGGAAAATAAATGGGGCTCAGAGCCTCAAAATACTGAAATCTGTATTTTTTTAAAATCTTTTTTTCCTTCTAATTTGAAAGTCATCACATAACGGCATTGTAATACACGGTTCGGCTGCTTTACATATTACAGATCTGCCGTAGTTCTCTATTTATAGAGCCCTGATGAGAAGACCTTTGGAAAAACTGGAAGAAATGCCGCCGAAACTGAATACTTGACGTGGATCATAAATATATCAACAATTAAACAACATCTTCAATTTCTCTTCACACAATATGTCTTCTTGCAGTATCAACACTAATTCGGCTGACTTTTACATTTGATCTAATTCGTAGATAAGCTGTATTTACACCATAACGGTGCACAGCTGATAGAATGGCACATCTAGTGGTGAAAGCACGTTATTGAATTATATTATTTTATTATTTTTCACAAAAATGAAACCATCAATAGCAAAAACAGAATTAACTGTCATTAGTAAACCACTCAAATAAAATGATCATAGGTGGTTTTGTTTTACATATATTTTAAGGATAATAATAGCAATGTAACACTGTCTATGACACTTACTGTATAACACTGATTTGAAAAACTAATTCACCGCCCTTAATAAAGTATTTAAATATACATTTCAGGTGTGCTGTTTTGTTTAGATCATTAACATCTGGAGCTCTTTTAATGTCCTTTTTGATTACTGTTACACCAGGTCTTGAAATGTCCCATATAGGCCTACGTCTGTTTGCGGTTATTTTTATTTTGAAATGTAGTTCCTGACGGACGCCAAAAAAGCCAGAGATTATGGAATTTAACAAATAAATAACAACAAGGATAATTGTGTGTTATTGTTGAGTAAATAACAGTGTGTTATTTACAAAAGAATAACAAATTAGAAGGAAAAAAGGATAAAAAAATACATATTTCAGTATCCTGAGCCCCATTTCTAACGACAAAAAAAGTCCGACATTATACGATTTAAAATAAAAACAATGATCGTGGCTTGATATTGAGTAAGAACATGTTTTTATGAACCACACAGCTTCCGGTCTTCCAAGACCCGAAACCGACAAAAAGACGTGCTGCAGGCACGAAACATACTACCAATAGAAATACATTGCTTTTAAAATCGTTCTGTGTGACGAAGGGGAAAATCGTGTTGGTGAACATGAATCAATAGATTAAATGTTGTGACTATAACACGAAATGCCGTGAGATTGGGTTGAAACCTCAGCTAACTGTATAACTTCACATACAAAGGAGAACCCATTATTGGCATCTTTATAGTAAATCATATCCCAAAGATTTGTCGGTAATTACTGACAAATATATTTTCTTTAAGTGTGGGTTACCAGTATGAGGAATAAACCGACGAGCATGCACATGAACACAGAGGCATAAGGTACAATACTCAATTTTAACCCATAATAATGTATTACTTTATTATACTGCATTTTTGTATTGCTAACCCTGGCCCTGTTGCAATTGCTGCCTCTTGTTGCACAGTGTTGGCTGCCCTCCTGCAGCAGCCACAGACTCTCCTGCAGCCGCTGACTCTCAGGACTCTTCTTCAGCCGCTGACTCTCCAACAGCCGCAGAACCTCCTGCAGCAGCTGACTCTCCTGCAGACGCTGACTCAGCCGTAGACTCTACTCCAGCCGCAGACTCTCCTGCAGCCGCTCATTTTTCATGGCTCCACTTAAAATAAAAACGACAATAAGACTTACGTGCTACTCTTGGCCCACAGGGGGCCATGTCTTTCCAGCTCGTCCCTATCAGTCTCTATGTCAGTATCTGTGCGCTCATGGAGCCTCCTGCATCTTCCCCCCCCCTTCTTCTTGACCCTCTTCTATCCCAGGTGTGAAATCCTCATCTCTCTCATCATCTGAGAGCTCAACATCAAAATCTCCCTGAACTATTTGGTACAGAAAATGTCTGCTTCAGTTCCGTCTCCTGCAACAATATTGAGTCATAAAGTCCATGAAGACGGTCCTGACGTCCACTAGAATGGACATTTATAAAAGGGCTGTTATTTCAAAACTTGAATTATTTAATTGCTTTCAGAACTAATTATATATTTCCTCACATGTTAATACACAAGAACATATATGCTTTTCATGGTACAAATTACAATTATTCAACAATATTTGACTTCTCCTCCTGCTTCTATAACATTTTGTTTTTGGTATGCCAGCCATTTTGGATGAAAAGAAAGAGGAACTTCCCAGCATGTAATTTTAACCAATGACATATCACTGGAAAGACCAGGATGTCCTCTGTACAGTACATCAGTGATGATAGAGTATAGCTCAAAAGAGTAAAAGGAGATACATGTTCACTAAAGGGAACAGCAGAAGAAGACAGGCAGGAAGTAAACACTAAAGGGAACAGCAGAAGAAGACAGACAGGAAGTAAACACTAAAGGGAACAGCAGAAGAAGACAGACAGGAAGTAAACACTAAAGGGAACAGCAGAAGAAGACAGACAGGAAGTAAACACTAAAGGGAACTCGGGATGGGCTCTATTGAAGGACTAGGATAGTGGAACAGAAATAGTGATAATGTGCGCCTCTCTCCAGATACCAACTTAACGGCACAAAGACTCCCAGCTCCAGAACAATTAAAGTATCTTGATAGGTCTTCTATGGCTAAAGTATGCCATCATTCCCAAGAGTGATGAAACATCTCATTATTTAGATCTATAGCAGTCTCTATTTTATACCTGCCTCTGCCCTAACTGAGCTGTATGGTTTGTGGAAAACAGCAGAGACGTTTTGAATACTCCTAAAAGAAGCATTTATGATGTTGGTCTGCTATGAGAATGTCTGCCAAAGAAGGATGTGTGTTCCAGATTGCAATTTGACACCATACAATGTCCTGGGTCTTCAAAAGAAAGTGAGGGCAGCGATAATAAGTGGGGCAGTTCAAGCAGATGAATCAGCCTTTTGTCTGCAAGCTGCTCAGAGTCTGTGCAGAACATGAGGCTTTGATAATAACAGAGATTCAAGTCAAATAGATTTAATAAATCAGAGAGTTGTGGCTTTTACTTTATATTTATTTCACCCCAAATTCAATGTAGTTATAGAGAGTTGGCAGAGCAGCACACATCCAACCCCGAAACAAAAAATAAGTATTTTAGTTTGAATATTATTCTGATTCAGTTTTGTAATTCTTTTGAGTAAATTATTTATTTTCATATTTCACATGATTTGTGAGTACTTTTTTTTAGTTGCATGTGTTGTGCTTTCATATTCAGAACTAATCTTTCCCATTTTCAGTTTGTATTTTTCAGTTTCACACTTTCTGCCCTGATATTACGCAGGCCCTAACGGAGAGGGGCTTGGACTCAGGAGTGACAGCACCTTCCTCATGTTGCCTTTAGGAAAGGTAGGTTCCACGAGAAATATTACTCATCACATTCTATACCCAATACTCCCATGATTGGGACAAAAATGAGATCAGTTACAAAGCTCCGTTAAGCAAGCTGTTTTGGATCCTACTTGACATCAATCGCAGTATAAAAGCAGAACACTATGCCAGATGGTGCAGTTCAACATGCACACTTTAAGCGTGGATGTTCCCCACTTCCACATAGCAGCTTAAACCCAGTGTAGTATTCGCTTGGAGCTTGAGATAACGTCCACTTCACCAGGACAACCTGCAGGCATCATGTCTGGCACAAGCTCATAGGTAAGAAATGTTGTAAATTTGCCAAAGCTGGAAACTAAATGGCATTTATCCCTCTTGTCGTGTTGAGTCAAATCTGACGGATTTACTAATTCCATCAATCATAAATATTGTGTTTTACATTTGATGACCATATACAATTGCTGATCACCACTTTCATTGCATTTTGAGTGGTTTAGTCAGTGGTTTTGTTACACCTGTTGTCATACACAAATTGTTCCCCGCTGTAGGAAATGAATGGGTAACCCTAGATCATGTTCTTCCATCAGATAGTACCCACAAATCAACAACATGTAATTTTGGAATACATGGTCAGTGTCTATTATTTGTATTGTCTGCAGTTATTCATGTAAACCAGTATTCTGATAGATTGTTTACAGCTTAAAAGGGAGTTCAATTACATTTGGTGATGATTACTGGTTTGTGTTAATGTAATAGCAGTTCAAACAGACCGGTCGAATGTGACCAGGAACACCAAAGAGAGGGGGGAGAAACGAACACTACAGGAGGGTTAAGGCTAACAGATGTATGGTATATGCAGAGTATTTATTGATAACATTGGTTCTCTGTGCGTATTGTAGTGCATTTGGCCACACTGGATGTCTGTGCTCTCTGAGTGCCCTTCTGGTTACCTATGCTATAAAAGCTGTCTTATCTCAGACTCGGTGATATGATGATTTTCACACTTCCTCCTCAAGTCCTATGGACGTGCCATTTTCACCTCGTCATTGGTGTTAACTTGGTTTAAATACGGAGGAGAGTGTTGGTTTTGCATACAGTATTCATGCGATGCACTGTGACTCTGAGAGGTGGCGTTTTCTCACCTTGTTCGCCTTGCTAATGCACATGCTAATGCACATGCTGCTCAGGCTCTGCTGGGCCGGCCCGGCTGCAGGGGACCGGTGGCGCTTACTCACAGCCTGTGACCAAGTGAGATTTTAAGGCTTAGCATCTAGACCCATGACTCCCTCATCCAAGAGAGCTTTTGGCAATTGGATGTACACGGCTCTGAGAGTCACAGAAAATAAGCTTAACACTGCATTATTTATTGAAACAGGATTTAAATAAGACATGTTTTAATCATTGAGAGACGCCACACACTTCCTGATGACACAGCTTATTGTGTCTGGTGCATTCTTCTATACAATATAGCATCATATCTTGGAGTAGAATGCATCTGTATGCCAGCGTTATATTTCATAAAGTGCTACAGAGTGTATTAGATAAATCAGCTAAGTAGTACAGTATTGCTTCCTTGTCTGTATTAAAAGAGGGGCTTTTTTAGACGAAGCTATACACCAAAATGCTTTAACCTCAGTGACTCCATGTTTAATTGATGAGTTTGGGTAGGTGCAGCTCCAAAACTCAATGAAATGGATGGCCAACTTCTTTCCTCAGGTTTCAAAGGCTTCTGCTTTGTAAGATGAACCTGTTGTGCAGAGATTTTGGCAGGGCATGACGATTATTAAATTAATTTCATTTATTAAAGCTGTTCTGCATTACTAAAATGAATTTTTTAATAGGGAGAAGGCTGGCGGGGTAAATACACACCGGGGAACATGTACGGCACTGAAGCTAACGGACATAAACAGAACCAGACATGAGATCTGACGGGTCACTCCCCTGAAGCGGCCTCTGGATTGTGTGGTTTTAATATCGTAACGCTCAGCGCTGGGGCAGGGCTGCCTCTTGTTTTATAATGCAAGACTCAAAATGCTGCCATACGAGCAAGAAAGGGGATAGTGGGATGTCAGGATCAGAATCAGAAATCCTTTATTAGTCCCACAGCGGAGACATTGACAGTGTTACAAGAAAAGGTGAATAGTAGGTCAAATAAAAAGAAGGTAAATAAGTGCACAACCATGGCTTAAAATTAGTAGCAGTATTTTCAGTAAACTAATGGCGCATTCACACTGCAGCGCGGAGCTCGCTTTAAGCGTGCCGAACCGTGCGGGGCCTGTTTGTGGTTGCACTCACACTAGGCCTAGTTCCGCCCCGGGGGTACTTTTTCGTCTTTTTTCTGGCCCGACAAATTTGTGGTTCTATCGAGGCCAACAAGCGGGGCCAACAACCGGGCGGAATATGCTAAACATATTTGACCGTGATTTAATTGTAATACACGTTTCAAAATGATGCCGAAGTAACAACATACTGATACCGGTTAGTACAAATCATGAATGAATGCTTTGACAAGTCTGCAGACAGACGGGAGGCGAAAAACCTTTTAAAATGCGTGATGCATCTTCTTATTACAGACACATGCATTTCCAAACATTCGTTCTACCTACGCTGTAAAATATATTATCTCTTCGATTTACACACGGCATCTATTGCACGTCTGTCCGTCCTGGGAGAGGGATCCCTCCTCTGTTGCTCTCCCTGAGGTGTTCTCCCATTTTCCCCTTTAAACTGTGGGTTTTTCTCCGGGAAAATCGGGAGGTCGGCTAAGCTAACGCAATGCTCCGATCGTACACACTCACAACAACGGCCTATACAGACATAAATAAGCCAGCGACTGTATTCACCATGACACAGACAGTCTGTGGTTTGTACTTGTTTATAACTTTTGTCTAGTTTCTTAACAGATATGACTATGAGGAGCTGTGAGCTTGAGTGCTAACAGCTAACAGCTGATGTTTTTCTGGGGTGCTCGTTGAAGATGACGTCACGGCTCCGCCTACACTGCGTTACTATAGTAACTGCCCCAGCTCCTAAACTGTAATGTGAGCGCAGCATTAAAGTGAGCCAGGCCTAATAAGGCCAAACCAAGCCAAACCAAACCAAACCAAACCAAGCCTGCAGTGTGAAAGCGCCATAAGTGAAATAGATGGCATTGACATATTGAGACCTTAAAATAACTAGAATGTGAATCAGGAGGAATAAATAGCAACCTGCTGAAAAGTGACTGTAATTGGCCTTGTGGTTTCATCTTGTCCTTGACTACACTGTGTTTTAAAGATTTGTGTAACATCTTGGTGAATACAAGATCTTGGATGACTGAGCTCACGTTGATGACGTAATGCATGTGTGCCGGTTACGTGCCAGTTGAATAAAGATGGACCCACTGAATCACAGCAGTAGTCCGCTTCGTCTGTTTATGTAGACAATGATATTTCCATAGAACAGAACATCACATGGTGTCAGAATTAGTTCGTTTATCATCGACCTGACGACGGAAGATGGAGAACACAGGCGTTCCAACACCACGAATGGACTGGGACTCGTCTGATCTGCCGGACGCATGGAGAACGTTTCGGCAGCATGTGCAGCTAATGTTTTCAGGCCCGCTACATGCTAAAGACGAGGAGAACAATGTAGCTATCTACTCCTATGGATTCGGGAATAAGGCAGAGACGTCTTTAACACATGGACTCTCACAGAAGACCAAAGCAAGGTACTGAAAACATACTATGACGGTTTTGAAGCTTCTGTAACTCCGAAAGCAAATCCCATATTTGCACGTTATAAGTTTCATGACAAAATCCAAGGAGACAGTGAGAGTTTCGACCAGTTTGTAATGAAGCTAAAATTGCTAAGTAAAGACTGCCCAAACAGTGAGGAAATTATTCGAGACAGGATTGTCTTTGCTACAAACTCACAAAGAGTGTGCGAAGAACTGCTATGTCGTGGTCCAGACTTGACGCTAGAGAAAGCCATTGACATTGCACGTTCACATGAGCTAACACAGCAGCAGCTAAAGACAATGCTAATCCCCGCTGCTAGCCACCACAGTCGCTCTGCTCACGCAGTTAGCAGAAAACCCTTTAGAGCAGACCAAGCATCCCATGGGCACAAGACAACATGGAATGATCGTAACGGCGCCGTGAGGCAACCCAGTCTCACGGCATTTCGTGTTACAGTATAGTCACGACATTTAATCTATTGATTCGTGTTCACCAACACGATTTTCCCCAAGCAATGTATTTCTATTGGTAGTATGTTTCGTGCCTGCACCACGTCTTTTTGTCAGGTCGGGTCTTGGAAGACCGGAAGCTGTGTGGTTCATAAAAACATTTTCTTACTCAATATCAAGCCACGATTATTGTTTTTATTTTAAATCGTATAATGTCGGACTCTGTTTGCCGTCCACGAGGAAAATAAATGGGGCTCAGAGCCTCAGAATACCGAAATCTGTATTTTTTAAATCTTTTTTTCCTTCTAATTTGTTATTCTTTTCACAATAACACACAGTTATCCTTGTTTTTATTTATTCCTTTAATTCTATAATATCGGGCTTTTTTGCTGTCAGTCGGGAACTGAATTTCAAAATAAGGTCACAGGAAACAGACGTAGGCGAAGGCGATAGAGAGGCGAAGTCCCTCCCCTTCCGGTGGAGCTCCATGGGACCCCGGAAGCGGAAAAATATACATTGAAGTCAATGGACAAAATTGAGAGGAAAAGGTTATCTTTTGATCCCGTTTGAATTGTGCCACGAATTACACATATGATGTTTGTCGATTTAAAAGAACATTTTGCAAGTCAAACAAATAAAAATGTGTCGTAAAACTGTGAAGTTACACATTTTTTGTGTGAAACTGCTCAGTGAACTACATCTCCGTTAGGGCAGAACAACACACGTCACCAAGATGTCCGTCTGTCTTGTCAACAAAAGGATTGACTACACTCACTATGTACTTCAATGTATATTTTTCCGCTTCCGGGGTCCCACGAGCTCCCTCGGAAGGGGAGGGACTTCGCCTCTCTATACACACCTACTGAACTGATTACCCAAGATCCTCAGCTATGATTGAAGCTCGGTGTTTGGATGTTTTAGCCTTGATTTTCTAAGGTTTATTGACATAATATAATCATAACATAAGTATAATATCAGTTAAAATAAGTGCTTCAACATTGCAGAAAAGCAATATGTTAGACGTTAAGTACTTTGTCAGGCTTAATATTTATCTGTAGATACCCCCAAAGCTTTTTGCTTATTCAAAAGAAGACCTTAACCTAAAGTATTCTTTAATGTTTAAATAAAGCTTAATTCGTTTTTCTGTTTTGCACATCCTCCTATTCATATCTTTGTACATCCGGCACTAAACTGTTTTATTGTAGAGATCACTTACAGTATCTTCTTGATATTTTATATTCTACATTTCTAGCATTGACCTTCTACTTTCCCCCTATTTTGTATGTACTCTTAATATTGTTTTCATCAAATATAACATATTCAACAACAAAAATGCAATAACGTGCTTTAACCACTAGGAGGTGCAGGTTAAAAAACTGTCAAGTTTAAAGTGTTAACACAACAATTTATACTTGTTATTATTAGTGTAGGACACTTATGTATGTATAACATCTGAAGATGTGTAGTTGCATTCATGTTTTCACATAATTGTACAGGATATTTCTATATTATTTGACATGTTTTACTTCTACACATTAATATCTGATTTGTAAAACATCACAGACAGAAAGGTATATTCGTCATTTAATGGTAAGCTATTGAAATTCTGAATCCTTAGATGTGTCTCCCATCACCCAAAACCCCTGACTATTCTCTCAACTCAGTATTTACATTCTTATATTCAAAGAAAATCAGTAATATCTTAAAAAAACTACAAGTCCCTGTCTATCAGCTGTGCACTAATTGGATCAAATATAAAAGTCAACCAAATTAGTATTGAAACTGCAAGGAGACTTATTGTGTGAAGTTTAATTGCTGATATATTTATGATCCACGTCACGTATTCAGTTTCGGTGGCAGTTCTTCCAGTTTGTCCAAAGGTCTTCTAATCAGGGCTCTATAAATAGAGAACTACGGCAGATATGTAATATTTAATGCAGCCGAACCGTGTATTACAATGCTGTTATGTGATGACTCGGAATAAAATGTTTTTGGATTTCATATTGCATAAACCCCATATCCCAACGTGCATTGCGGCTAAAACATCCAATCACCGAGCTTCAACCATAGCTGTGTGTTGTTTAGAAAAGAATAACAAATTAGAAAGAAAAAAAGATTAAAAAAATACATATTTCAGTATTATTTCTTTTCCTCACGGACGGCAACAAAAGTCAGACATTATACGATTTAAAATAAAAACAATAATTGTGGCTTGATATTGAGTAAGAAAATGTTTTTATGAACCACACAGCTTCCGGTCTTTCAAGACCCGGCCGGACAAAAATACGTGGTGCAGGCACGAAACATACTACCAATAGAAATACTTTGCTTTTTAAATCGTTCTGTGTGACAACTGGAAAAAGGACGAGTCAATAAAGGTTTCGGGTGAGACCTTTTGGGAAGATTTAATATGTGTGATGTGCTTAATATACTAACACTTGTGTCTTCCAGATAGGTGTCCGTTTGAGTTGAGCCTTCGTTAAATGTCCTCTTAAAACACATCTCCACTTCCTCTGCTACCCTCCCTGCATTCCTTTGATGGTTTTATATCTAATACCTCATGGATTTTGTTGCTTTTTGAAGTCAGCAGGAAGTATTTTGCATCTCTTACATCATCATTTCTCCTACTGGCAGGCCATTACACATGTCCCTTTAAGCCTCCCCCTGCTAGGTGCTTGTGATGTTAAATGTGGCCGTGATATGTGAGCCTTCCTTCTTTTGTCTGATCAGTAACGGTGTACACTGAGGTAGAGGCACAAATGCAATCAGAGGTAACGCAGGCTTTGATCCATGCTTGTCAGGTTGCATTAACATGTTGTCCTACACTTTACATTTGACACTTGGCAACAGTGTCGTCATGCCCGCTTCAATCATCTAAATGGTGTACAGTGACATTGAAGCGCACATGAAAGACATGACAGCTACCATGACGACATATATATGTATTTATTCATTTATTTTAGTTATCTTATCAATGAAAAAATTCCATTAGTATGCAAAAGTAACGTTAAAACACATCATGCGATCCCATCACTCAAACCACAAGCCAGGGTGGTCTGCCTTTGACCATGTGCCTTCAGAAGTGTAAATGTTAATGCGTACTGATGTGTCCTCAACAAGGACAGAAAATACGTCACCAAAGCTGCTGTAATGTTTCTCATTTAACTCACCTCCAGTTGCTTCTTAATTGCTTTTCAAAGTAATATGATAACATAGAGGATCCGTAGTCTTAACCACGCCCCTTAGATGTGATATACTGAGCATATACCACGGGCTGTCGTGAGCTATTGCTTAAATATCTCAATGCCTGCATATGTAAAAGGTAATTATGCAGCTCAAGTAAATGTTACACATTTAAGTCTTTTTGCAGGTACTGTGAAGTGCCAGTTAAATCTGATAAGAAAACTTAAGCTGTGTTCCTGGGTTCAGCATTAGTTGATGCTGAAGAAGATAAGATGAAGTTCAGAAAGAAAACTTCTCATTCTTACCTGAGGCTCGAGGCTACATTAGCTGCTACTAGCAACACCTAGTTTCCCAACTTAAAGGGGACCTATCATGCAAAATGCACTTTTTGATGTCTTTTATACATAAATATGTGTCCCCGGTTTTTCAGGGAACTCACGCAGCGTCAGAAAATAAAACCCTCTCTCTTATCCTCCGTACCCAAATCTCTAAAAATGGGGGTACAACAGAGCTGATCCAGATTTGCGTCCAAGATGACGTAATATCGAAATGTGGACCCACGGGCCTATCAGAAAGTTGCTATCAGAAACAATGCCTGACTGTTTTGGACGTAATATGATCAGTGTTTACATTAGCATCGCCAACACTAACGCTAACCTGTACTGGAGAGCATGTGTGTGAAGATAAAAGGAACTCACCTTGTGGTATAACCGGCAAGAGAGAAAGCCTTTGAGCTCCATACTGTTTTCAGAAATAATCCTTGACAATCCATGATATGGCGTTTAATCACGGCAGTATTTAGTTTAGACAGTAGCTGCCGGGTCCCGCATGAGCTCAGACCCCTCCTTTTTTATTTATAATCAATTTTATTTCTTTAAAGCTTTATACCCAAAATCAGCACGTTTGAAACAGGAAGTGAAATAGAGGGATATGAGGCATGGCTAGAATGGGTGATCTGTTTGGTATTTTGAGCAAAACACTTTTTGTTTTTTAAAACACTGTGTTTGCCAACCTTCTTGGTTAATGCGTATTTCATTCTTCAACCCAGAGCAGAAAATCATTGTATCTGCTTTGTCATGGCTTGGTACATGTAGCCATGCAAATATAATCCTTGAAAAGAAACGCTCAGACACCCAAATTATTGGAAATGTTCCATGGATCTCTGTTACCACTGTTGTCATTTGAGACCGTTTGTCACCAATGACATTATCACGCCTGGGAGAGGATTGGAGGAACATTACATGACATTGTCAGCCATGCTATGAAAAGGCTTCTCTCTCTGGGTGTGATGGCTCATGCATATGATCTGTGACAGTGGAGGTCAAAACATATTTTTTTACTTTAGTTGAAAACCTTAAGCAAAGCTGCTTCAACACTTACCGGGTCACTGAGATTTCGTTTGGTCTGGTTTGACCTCCAGTGGATACAGCAATTTGCTGTTGGGGATGAAGAGGCTGGAATGAATCAGCATTTCCTAGTCTAAGCAGGTGTCCTGAACAAAACAAACCCTGTACTTAAAAATAAAAGTGTATTTTTTGGGCTTTAAGAAGGATCTGCGTTAGTGGGGCCATGTTTTTTCAGGTACAGGTTCACTTTGAGAAATAGATCATTGAGTTTAAAGACCAGTCAAAACACTGCTCAGGGGGTTTAGAATACCAATTAACCCTTGTGTGGTGTTCATATTTTTGTTATTCAGCCAGTGTTCGTGGGTCTTGAATGACCCGCTGCCTTTTTGGGCTTCAATTCAACACAATCAAACTATTTGATGTTAAAGACCGCACCTACAGGGTAACTTGGAGAGGGTCAGAGTCCGACTGTCAATTAATTACAGGGGTCCCTCAGGGCTCTGTTCTCGGTCCCCTCCTCTTCTCCCTGTACACAAACTCGCTCGGATCTATCATTAGCCCGCATGGTTTTTCATACCACTGCTACGCTGACGACACCCAACTAATTCTGTCCTTTCCCCGCTCAGAGACCCAGGTCGTTGCACGCATCTCTGCTTGTCTAGCAGACATCTCTCGGTCTGCTCACCACCTCAAGCTCAACCTTGACAAGACTGAACTGCTTTTCCTTCCGGGAAAAGATTGTCCCACTCTTGACCTAACA
>CALSBZ010039313.1:50866-68822 GCA_943591055.1 Gobionotothen gibberifrons | reverse complement strand
AGTGAAGTCTTGTTCATAACCAATAAGCTAGTAGTTTGACTCTAATTGACCTGAACATGTTCCCTATTCTAAAGTGGCCTCCTCTTCACACTTTGTAAATACATTATAGCACACAACTACTGAAATTAACCTCAACAGTAAATGAACAAAGTAGGCTCACGTTGAAATATCTGTTTTATTAATGAACCACTAAAGAGAGGTTCAGACACATACCAAAACATGTCAAGTTTCTCCAAGGCTAGCGTGTATGCTAACGCTAGCGTGAATTATAACGCAAATGCTAGCGCGAATGCTAACGCATTTCCTCATTGAGTTTAAACATCTCCAAACGTTCGGTACACTTCGGTACACACGTGTACCGAACCGAAGGGCCCGTACCGAATAATTTCGGTACGGGTACATATACCGTTACACCCCTACTACTAGCTAATGGATAGGTTAGCTCAAGGTTTAGCTAAGGCCATTTATCATGGGCGTACAGGCTAATGTAGCCGACTATACTTAAGGGGAGACACTAAAGGTGAATACAGTAAAATGTGTATCTAATAACCACATTGATATGCAAATTAGGCGTTTACTGGTACACTAGTAATAAAGTACTATCTTATCTCTTATCTTATCTTAATTAAAATGCGCTAATTTGCATGCAGTTACCAATGCATTGCAGGTGAAAAGGATAAACCTCACAAATTCCCCAGATAGTTACTTACGTCAAGTCAGTATGTTCCCCTGAAATATATGTTTAAATATGCAGATTAGCTTTAAATCTATAGATGAATTCAGACATGGTAGTCAAACGAACACCATTTATATGTGTTTTTTTGAAGTTTTCTTTCCATTAGAGTGAAAAGAAAACATGGAAGCAAAATAGACCAAAATAACAACATTTACAAGTAGGCCTACATAAAAAAACGATCTTTTTGCCTGTAATGTCTCTGTGTTAACTGATTATTTGTAGACTTATGTGGAGTATTACACGATTGCGTGAGTGTGAGGGTATTAAAATAAATTGGTCAGTAAGTCAGAGATATGCAACTATATTTAACTTTTTGTTTTAACTTTTTTTTTAAATAAATTATTATGGGAAGCACCGTTTTTCTGACTTGAGCTCCCACCCCCCAAAATGTCTGTGCACGTCCCTGATCCTACTGAACTTCCAAAACACGTCATTACTGCACCACTATTAGACATGTCTGTTTTTGTTGAATAAATGGCTTCAGCCATGTGCTCAGTATTTAGCCACAGAATGTTAATGTATAATCACCTACGTCGGTTACTTAGATGCAAGGAAGTTGCATTTTTTTACTTTAATTCAAAAGTGGTGTGTTCTTGTTTGGGAAAGTGTGTCTGATTAGAGCTCAGTAATGTGGAGGGAGACAGGTGGTGGTGGGGCTTGTGTTGGGGGTGGGGGGGTCGGGCCTCTGTCACTGATGCTGTATGACTTCTCTCTCTGCTGATGAGATCCGGTCACCGTGGCTCGTCACTCAATTCACCCTGACACACACACCAACAAGGCTAATTGAGCATCACCACCCCTGAGCCCTTCCAATTACACGTTCCCGTCAGACACCGACAAAATAAATCTCTGCGAGTGTGTGTGTGACTGTGAGTGTGTGTGTGTAAGAGAGAGAGAGGAAAATAGAGGAAGGGATATGGGTTGAACTGTGCTCCTGCAGATGTGGCATGGTACATTCCTGGGCAAGTTTTTGGGTCAGGGATCCGGGTCTGTGATAATGGAATGAGTCCAGGGCCTTGTTGGACAAATATTGCAATAACAATGTGTGCAATACACAAAAATGTTGATTGAATGTAGTTGTAGTAGTTAAAACTGATACAATCAGTATACCTACCTTAACAAACACTTAATTGCAAGTTTATTAGTCACACCTAACCATTGCAGTCTCCTTAAATAAAGTTAAAATGTCAAAAGTTCAAAGTGCAAAGGCTTTATTGTCACATGCACAGCTACAGTGTAGTTATGCAATTGAAATATTAAGTCACAGGCTACTCCAACAATGCAACATACAAATGTATAAGACATAAAACAAATACAATCACAAAATAAGGTGTGAAAGAAGAAGTAGTAGAAATAAAATAGTGCAGAGAATGTTGCAAGACTAATGTGCAAGTAATCCAGGAGAAGTTAACAATATGCAGGTACAATACATTAAAATGAGCTTAAAATAGAATGTCAAATGAAATGCTGTACAGTGAAATAAATACTGCTTATTGTAATAACAGAAACATATGTGAGTTGCAAAAAGATGAATGGTGAATAGTAATATTCAATAATACAACATTTAAAAATGCATGCACATTTCACCAGTCTAATAGAAGTAGATGAAGTTCTGAACAATGCATTTTGTCCTAAAGTCGGTAAGGATGCGTGACAAACAATGCTTTGAGAGGCAGCAGTGTAAGGGCATGCCAAATGAAAGCCACACTATCATGATGAACAGGCAGATGTCATTGATCTAGTCCCTCACAGCTGTTCCTTAGTGGCACTTGTTGACGGTGCCAAGAAGAGGCAGAACCAGGATACGGGTAATCTGTAAATCTGATGGAAGGAGATCAGTCGGAGGGGAACCTTTCAAAGACGGGTTGGGAGATCTCTGAGCACGATCACAGGAAACACTATCCCTTTCAGAGGGAATGAGTTCAGCGTACCTTGGGAACAGTTCGATTCGCCTGCCGGATGTTGTGTGTGGGATTGATTTACCGCATGAGAATGGGGCACAAGACTAAAGGAACCTGACTGTGAAGGAGGCTGCAGTAATGTCCTGCAGACTAACACACTGTGCACACACAGTTCAGGGACAAACAGAAGAACAGACAGCATGACTTCACAGAGACAAAGTGTTAGCATCCATGCTGTACATGCACATATTGTCACATGCAACAGAAAGGGGTAAAAATCATGCTGGCTGCTTAAATTCGCTTCAACGGGGAGATTTAAATAGTATGATTTATATTTAAAGATGTTGTCACATTTTTAAATGGTGTGTTTGCACATACATTTAACTCTGCAAGTTAACGTTCACACCAGTTTAGACATTTCGGGCGTAGAAGAAATAAATCCAAGGGTATATGAATAGACTTCACTTTATTTTGACCAAATAGAAGCCGTATAGAAACCGCATGGTGATCTCTGCATGATACAAGCTTCCCGTACTACGCCGTATTCCTTTGACTCCTTTGTTTATGAGTTAGAGTTATGTTTACTATTTTCTGAGTTTTCTTTAAATATACGGATGATATTGGATCATTAATGAGGATGTGCTTCACTGTTCTGACTGCTCATAACACAACCTGATCCTTCATTGTGCTGGAAATAATGGCTAAACTCTAAACTAAACCAAAGAGTTTGAGCCAAGATAGATTGAACATCTTTCAAGGATATGGAAATACACATCCCATGCTCCACATACAGCACAGGAGAGCTGCCAGTAAAATATGTAGGAACATATTCTAATAATGTTCATCCAGGAAAAACTCAAGCTAATCCCACATGCGGAACATGCTGAAGCGGAGAGGGGAAAGGTCAGTTTGGGGCAGTTTATAAAAAGAGTAAGCCTTAGACTTTGGCATTAGATATGAGTATGAGTCATTCCTGAGGTGATCTTGTGAACTTGAGTGTGCGCTTTCATTACGTTGTATGTGAAAATAGACCCTGCATCAAATGAAAAAAAGGTAAGACAGCCCACCTACAGCCCACTGTGGTAGGTGAGTTTGCCAAAGTCCTAGGAAGCTATGCTAACCTCTATCTGTTTATCGCTGCAGGGCTTTGAAATATAGAAGGAAAGCTCGGTAAACATGTCAAAATGTCAGTTATGAACACATGACAACATCATCCTGAGAATCAAGTTTCTTATTTGCAATAATTGGCCTCCTGAAAGTAAACACTTGTGAAATGTGTAACCAAATGCCCATGATATTATGAACTCTACGCCACAATGAATAAATCATGTTTTGTCTACATGATACCGGGAGAGGAGGTCAGAGGTTACGCTAGCTAATAGGCAGATAGGGAGAAAACGGCTGCAAAGCAAAGGAAGGAGTGATTGTAAGGAGGAAACTGAGAATAATTGCGAGCTCAGGCCCAAAGTGCTGCGTCAGTTCATTAAGGCAGATAGATCCTGTGTCCGTTTGGCTTTAAACGCTGTCATCTCCTAATAGGGATTACCTCCTTTCTCTGTTCCTCTGCTCGGGCATGTCTGCTGCTGGTTTTATGTGCTTGCGTCAGCAGGAACTAAACCATGAAAGGAAAGAACTTATCTGCTTTTTTAAGAAGAACCTGCTCCATAAACCAAATGTATTATTATCCTCAGATTATGACCTTATATCGAGAACATCAAGAAGTGTATTTATGGTGGATTTAATAAAACATTTTCTGCAGAAGCAAAATACTTTTTTATAACTTCATCCGTTTCATGCAATGAATCTCATTTGTACTGTTTCCTGGCAACACATTCGTTAAGATGAATAGGGATGAGATTCATTAGGTCAAAAGGTATTTCCCTAATGAGGTTTATATTTGGTATGTGCGTGTGTTGCGTTCCGATGAATGGTAATGTCGCCCTTGTCTTTGACGACTTATTCTATTTCTGCTGCTCATTAATATGACAAATGTGCAACACAAACAATTGATTATGGCTGCTTTACTGTTTGTGTGTAATGTCCCCGTTGGTGCGGATAATCGGTCTGTTGAGTCTCCGCACCACAGCTCAGGTAATTGAGGAGAATAAACTGTCAGTGTGCGCTGGAACAATACACAATGATGGAAATAGCGTCCCTTGTTGAAGCTACTGCTACAGACACATGCACCTAACAGAAACACAGCTGTAGGTTTTATGAGAGACAAACTAACTTTGGAGCATTTTCTCCCCGAGCCTGTGCAATGTCTATGATTGCTCCATTCGTCTTCTTTACTGTACACCAGCCTTATTCACTCTGCCCACTAAACAGTCCTAAAGTGGGGTAATGTGCCCATAATTCACTGCTAGTGCTGCTTTCCAGAACCTCTGGTATTCTTTTCACCGAGCCTTACTTGTTCTTACATGATGAGAGATGAGGGGATTGAACAAAAACTAAAGAGAGATGAGAGAAAAAAGCAAGCAGGAGAAAAGAGCAATGTGCTGGAAAATGTGTCTGATCAAACCTATTTACAGTACTTGACAACGTTTTAAACAGTCCACCGTTTCCATCATGTCCAAACACTGATAAGAACGTGTCAGAAAACATGGGGAAGACTAAGACTCACTTTCAGAACGCTATGAAGTATTCTAAAGTTTAAAGCTCATGTGCAGTTATACAATCAACAGAGACAAAAGAGGCTTCCCAATACTCAAATTTCCCCTCCTCTGCTCCTCGACTCCTCGGTCCTCCGGTAGTGACCCGGAAATGAATTTCAGCGCGCCATTTTGAAGGACATCTCATTTCTCTAAATGCACACCGAGGACCGAGGATCGAGCGTCGAGGAGGCTCTCTGGAGGAGCTCTAACCGAGGATACACTGATGGTTCCTCCACGGCTCCTCCGCGGATGCATTTCCGGGAACGGTGGAGGCGTGACGCACGGCCGGACTTATCTCAGCCAATCACAGCTCTGCATGCATCCCCTGGATATTATTTTAGAAACTGCTTTCATCGCGACGCGATGTTTCCAGTTAGAACAGCTGTGAGGTCCGTGCATAAAGCAGAGCAGTGTGTAAAATATATATCACTCAGTGTAACAGACCTACTCTCTTTGTTTGCTTTAGTTTAGTAGATAATTACAAACAAAGAGTCGATATTTTTCTAAAACCATTTAGTGCTTCACATAATAAAATACACAACGGCTGTAACCTAATTATCCTTATCATACTTTAAATGGTATATATTTATATAAATATATTTGTGTGTGTCTGTCCGCATCTGTAGCCTGTTATTGTCTCATTATACCGCACTGTGAATGAATGAAAGTAAATCTATAAGTCGTCATGAACACATCTGTCCATCAGACAGAGGGCTGCTGTGCCTCCTGTCATCATTAATGGACGTCTCTTTAAAATGACCGCTCAGAGGAGAGGAGTTCTCATTTCTCTAACTGCCTGCTGCTTCCCCTCCTCTCTCCTCGGCTCCCCTCCTCGGCTCCTCTGCTCGCATGTCCTGTGGGCGGGACTAAGTCTCGAGGATAGGAGTCGAGGAGGGGAGTCGAGGAGGGAACATTTAAGAATTGAGAAGCCTCTAGAGAAATAAATAAGGTTCAATCCAGAAATTATGAAATCCCTTCCTGCATATGGACTGCTAGTGTCCGTTTATGGATGCAAGCACCAGTTTCTAGGGAACACATTCACATGTTACTGTATCTGCATTTTAATGGGTCCACTGTGTCATCTAAGCATTCATTTCTTGATTATTGACTCGTCAATTTCTTATTGTCTGCCATATGTAAACAATAAGTTAACCCACCATTTTGTCATGTGGGATGTTGTTCTGCAGGCAAACACCAAAGAAAGTTGGAAATGGGGGACATTTTTACAATTTTCACCTTAATTTGCCTGTTTGTTAAATGTAACATAACACAAATGGCCTTCTTTTTAGCTGTGTTATATGCTGACTTTCCAAACAAACACAAACTCAGATGGTAAACATGACTCACATTTAGGGTGACCTGAGGCCTGTACTACGAAGCCGGGTTCAACATAACCTGGATATGTTTAAGTTACCCGGTTTACCTAATCCCAAAACAAACGCGCTCTCGCTAAGAGGTCCTACGACGCTGGTTATCAACTTGTTAACTCAAGCCAGCTTTGCCCTATCTAGTTATGTGCGCGTTCACATAAAAGGGGCGGGGTTAGCAACATTTGACCAATCACAAACATGGAGAAGCGTACTGACAGCGCAGCGTCATACTTCCTGAATGAAAAGTGAACTTTAATATTAGTCAAATATGAAGAAGTTAAACTTTAAACATCCATGACTCAAACACTTTATCCAGGATAAAAGCCACATAGCTGCACCTGCAAGGTGAATACAGCTGGTACAAGAAAAAGTGTTTGAATGCGTACATTAACAGGTTTATGATATCACTGCCCCGTCTAAGAAACGATCTGACTTTAATTACATTTGACTCGAATGTTTCTTCAACTTAATGTGTTGCTTAAAATAATCCTTCTGCATACAGTATGTGACACTGTGAGTGTTGCACGGCCAGATACGGCTCAGCTGATAAGGAAATATATGATACATTATGATGTGATATGATGTGATATGAATGATAATGGGACACATCAACATCTGCACTCACAGTGCCGTGGACTGTACGTCATGTTACTTTGATCGGGTTACTTATGTTAACTTGTGGCAGATATTTAAGTAAGCTTTCTTAACGCTAATGTTATATTTGTCAGATTGCTCTGAAGATGGGAGGTGATATTCTATTAATTTTCAACGGCAGTTTTTCTGTATTTCCTTTCTCCTGTAATATGACTTGATCGCTTTAAACTCCGCACAAGGAGCTCTGATTGGTCAGCAGTGCTTTCACCGAGTTGATCTCTTACCTCTAGATTCCACCGGGTCCGTCTGCGGCGCGTTACGGCCGCGACGCGGCGTCCATAAGGATAGCGGTCACTCTAGTCAATGGGTGCTATTCCACCACACACGCCGCGTTACGTCCCAGACGCGTCCCAGAAGCGGCTCGGCGCAGGGCTCCTCTAAAATTAGGATGAATCCTATTATATAGCATATTTAAATATATATATATATATATACACACACAAACACATTTTGCAGCCCCTATCCCTCCGTAGTCTTTCAAGTAGGAGGAGAAATGCCAGCGTTCTCCTCCGGTTTACCAGGGGCGGATTGGCCATCGGGACGTTCGGGACGTTTCCCGATGGGCCTTTACTGAAGTGGGCCGGTCGGACGATGTGGGCCGGTCGGATAAGTCACTAGCACCCCCCCCCCGTACCACTAAAATACAGCAACATATATTTGATTCATGTTGTTTATAACTGGGATATTACAATTATTATTAACTTTGTCTGTACAAAGTAGCCTGTCCAGGAAATATATATATATGCCCAAATCAACGAAAACTGCGAGCCGGCAGACAAGACGCTCCGCTTCCGTAATGCTTCTGAAACGCGCCCGGTAGGGTATGACGCCGGAGGAGGCCGGACCAAAACCGCGGCGCAGCCGTTACGCGGCACAGACGGACCCGGTGGAATCGAGGGGTTATCCTGCAACCTAACCTGCTCCGGACCAGGCTAGCCGTTCAGCATAAGTTACCATAGAGATCTAGCCCGCTAAGAAGTGAACCAGCGTCGTAGGACCGGAAACCCAGAGTTTTCCCTGAAGTTAGCTCGCTAAGCGAAAATCCGGCTTCGTAGTACAGGCCTCTGGTGTCCCGCTGTGTACGGGACTGCACAGCATTTTTATCATTTGTCCCACACATTGAGCCGATGTCCCGCATTTCGAGGGGTGAGAACCAGAGGGGCGTAAGTGACATTTTGGTCAAAAATGTGTTATATATATCAAATGAAAGCTCTCAATGAGCTCTTTCTACTGCCAAAAGGGTGCATGTGAATTCTAAACCAATCCAGAGTTATTCATCAAAAACCAAAAGACCTAACACAGAACACACTGAACTATTTGGGGCCAAAAGGAAAAAAAGATAGAAGAATAATTTTTTCAATGAAAGTCAAAATATTGTTCATTAAGTATATTATCATCCACATGTTTATGAAGCAAAAACGTCCTATTTGTGGCACCTGGTCACCCTATACACATTACACCTGTGTAACATCTCAGTTGCATGCAAGCGTTAGCATTCAGCTCAGGTGAAGCTGCAGAGAGCCTCTAGCATGGTTGTGAACTCTGAGTCTTGTTCACTAAATAACTTGGGCATTGTTGTGGTGTTTATGTAACGTTTTGCCAGTACAGAAAGTCATTGGAATTCATAGTTTGGGTGCTATGAATATTCACTTTTATTTTTGAACCACCACACCACCCAATCGACAGAGTCCCACTGCTAGCATGGCTAACAGAAGCACAATAAAAAGGAAGAAGGTGCAGAGGACAAGGGACAAGAGGAGCAGCTGAACAAAGGAGACTCCCACGGTAAACATAAGAGGTGCAGAAGTATAAATTATTTCTCTCTCAAGCAAATGCTTTATTTCCTTCCGTCATCCCTTTCCCTCCATTTGTATTTCCTCAGTTGTCTCTCAGGCTCTCTGATTCACTCTCTCCTTTCTTTCACTTCAAAGAGGGGCTGGGATTACATGCTGGAACAGACGGCCTTACAGCTCATTCATAATGAATGAGGGCCCGTTTAATGACTCTGTCCACTCAAAGATACCCCCCCGCTCCTCCTCCTCCTCCACCTCCTCCACCTCCTCTACATCCCTGCCCAGGCTCGGGCCCCTGAACGCGGGCTAATGATGTCACCTTTGGCTCCCAAGGGGACCCAGGCAAGCCCCGTTCCTGTTGTTTTCTTTAATTAAACATATGATAAATGCCTTTATCCGGCTGATAGATAATTAGGACAGGATGACATTGGCTGTGTGCTACTCAAGCTCATAAACAAGGGAGCAAAGTGGTGCAGTGAAAGGGAGAATGACATGAAAGCACAATCAAAAGAGGGGTGGGCTGGCTGAGGGAGACAGTGAGCAAAAGAGGAATGGAAAAGGAGAAGGATTGTGTCAGACAGAGCTCAACAGATTGACAGATGAGGGTGCGAAAAAAGGGAAAAAAGCAGAAAGAGGTGGAGAGAGCAAATCTATCACTTTAATGACCAAGTGCAGCCTCCTCTGTTCTTTAGAGGACGATCTGCACGGTGACCTGCCTGCTGTTAGCGTTAGCTCCCAGTGACAGATGAGCCATCGGGATGAATAGCGCTGACAGCAGTCAAAGCGCTAATTCGCCCTGCAGACAACAGTACAGTGGCTCTCAGTCTGCAGGGCTTTATGACTTTTGGGTGAAAAATTGGCTTTGTGCTTGCTCTACATGGCACATGAAAAATTCAAGAGGGAACAAAGTGCTCTGCTGATTACTTCCCAGTTGCAGGAGCTGTGAATTATTATTTTTCTATTTTGAGAGAGATTGTGCTCTGATTCAAACTGTTATCACGAAGAACATCTACAGTTAAAGTAACAATTCAACTTGATTGCTTGTATTGTGTAAATATCAATCACACATATTTTATTTTCAAGAAGTATTCCTTTAAATTAAAATGAATAAAGAATCAAATATAAAAAATAAATCAGATTACATCAGAGTTATAATGATATTACAACTATATCCAGGATATAAACTGTTTATCATTTAGGTGGATCAATGGTAGTGTTACATTTTGACTAATCTCAGGAAAGGTTAAACCACATTAGCTAATGTGTGACAGATCTGCTGTTTAAGTGGCCGTGACAAACTTCACCTACCTGTCCTGCCTCTATGAAATGTATCAATTTAACTCAATGTATAATTAAATCTTTGTATTTTTCTTTTGTATTTTGGATCTATTAATCCTCAATTTTTGTGAACAAACAATAAAACCGGTTTGTACTCTGTACAGTACGTCCCGACCAAATGTATGGTGTCTGCATGGTCTTAGAGTAAGGTATGAATACTTTTCCTTGGAAATGGCTAGTTGATCATTTTGATTTCAAATGTTATATGAAGCTGAAACCATTAAGGTCAAGCTGTACTTTCATTGTTGGTTCCAACTCAGAATGGCGTCTGTCGAATAAAAAATATAACTCACCACTGCCAAAAGAACAAAACCTAAAACATCTTACTTTTTAGTCAGGGTAAATCTAAACCATTTTGCAAATCTCAGGCTTTTATCTCATTCTCTGATTACATTTACTCCTGTGTCTCCAGTGTCCCACTGAGATCTGATCGTACTGTAAAGCTCACACAGCCAACCCTACATCCCGCACATCTCGTTCGCTTGTGAAATATGACAACAATAAACCGAAAAAACAAAGATGGCAGCCAAACACTGAAGAGGAAAGCAGAATAACTGCTTTTAATGCAGCTGCGCTCAGTGCCACCACTGTCCAGAGCACCATCTGGATCTGGGTGAAACAGTGAAGACTGGTGGGAGAGGGTAGTGATGAAAAACCTTCGTATGCAGAGTCAAACTTAAGATCTTATATTCCGAGAACTGCGACTGGTATCATCCAGACTCGCACACTTCCTCTAGTCCATGCAGTTTTTAAACTAACATTTCCGCCCTTGTAGTGTTAGTGAGTGGTTGTTGTATATCTAAATCGCAATTTCATCTAAACTTGTGTTTTTTGTGGCCACAATGCGGAGGTGGTAAAGCAAATCGCCGTCTGCCCTCAGTGAACTTTGAGTGGATTGTGAGCTGTTTTCTCACCTGGTCATGCACTATCCAATCCAATCATCTAATGTAACTCATACTAAAACTGGACATCAATATAGCAGTGGCGAGGGCCTGACATATTCTACAAAATAATATATATTTTTTAAATATATTTGTCGTTGTATTTTTCATTAGTTTTACCAAAATAACTTGATTTAATTGTATTTCAAATAACATTTCCAAAGAAATAAATCCTTTGAATCTGCCTATTCAGTTTCTGTTTGAATGTGAAGGGTTAAATGAAAGAAGCTCGTCTCTGCGAGTTATGTGAAGAGAGGAGCTGATTGGTGGTCCAGCTATGAATTCACAGAGGGCCCGCTGAACGAGAGTAATGTCAAATGACAGTACAATTGACCAATCATATCTTCCCTCTAAATGGGTGGGTTTTATTATCGCGGACTTTATGACAAGTTCCGCCCGCTGTGAAGCTTTTCTTGTTTCCATAGGAACAACAACTTCCTGTCAACAGCGTAAAGTCACCTTCAAAAGCATGTCCACAAAATAGTAAGCCAAGCCAAATTACACTTAAGACATATATACAACTGCAACGAAAGTAACAAACACAATCCTTTTCAATTTCAAAGAACACAAATTGGGTTATTTACAGGTGTTGTTTTGTGTGGCAGAGGGTCGCTTTCATTGATGCGTTTTGCACCCGGGCCGTTGTTTTGATATTCCGCTGAAGTATACGTTGTGACGTAATAACTTTCTTCTTTTTTTTCAAGGGAAGGGTTGGGGGTCAGAGGGCCTACAGTAGGTATAAAAGTCACGGCTCGCCACTGCAATATAGAGATATCGCTGCTTTAGAAAACATTTCTTGTTTAACAATTCTGACTTTGTAAATGTATAATAAGTATACTGTATTGTTCTTGAAAACATGAGCAATAGACAACTAGACTGTAGCTGTGTATTCGATATGACATTAAAACCTTCCAATCATTTGAACCTTTGAATGGATGATGTTGGAATTCGGAGAAAAACAACAACATACCTCCCCTTAATTAAATGTTCATAACATGTAAAAGCGTGTATACAATTAACTGAATTAATTAGGCAGCACCACCTGAAACACACATTCTGTGCGAGGTTGATTTATCTCCATTTGTGCTCCGCTGTGAACAGGCACCTATAATGACTTCATTTGGGTCCTGCAGGGCCCAGGTGCTGCGTGATGAGGCTGCACAGCTGGGTGTTCAGAGGCTCAGGGAGGAGGACACATCAGAGGAAGATAATTGACTGATTGGACTCCTCAAGAGGGTCTCCATCATCAAAGACACCGGGTCAGAGAGCACTTCAGAACTGATGGAAAAGAAGTCCTTCTGACTCTTTGTTTCATTGCAGTTCTTTGTTGTTATATGACGGCACGTATCTCCTCTGAGGCCATTATTTTGTGGCTATTTATTTTCTCGTCAAATCTGTACTATAATGTTTTTGTAAATGTAAACAATCAAAACCAATAAACTAAGGGAGCAAAAGGACAAACGTAACCATGATAGAGCTTTAACATGTGATCCAATTGGCATGCTATGTACAAAACATGACAGGGTTACGAAAACAACAAATTCTTCCAGGAAACAAAACAAAAGATGGAACATTAAGAATGAGAAAAATCCATATACATTATGTATGCTCAAAATGACCAAAATGTTAGGTGACACTTTTGACTAACTGTATCATAAAACGGTAACTTGCAATTATGAAATAATAAATACAATAAGGTCAGTTTTATGAGGTCAATAATGGGAAGTGATGATCGTTTTTGACTTACAAAATGTATTTATGTTATATATTAAATGTAAATGATATTGTGGTCAGTCTATAAAATGATTCCGTTTCTGATCATTCAGAATTTTCTTCCACAGGATTACCAAAATAATATTAGAATGTTGATGTTCATATGGGTCTGTACACAAACAAATCCAATGTAGAAAATAAAAGTTTTGTCCTCAAACTACTTTCAAATGAGCTTGCTGAGAATTCACATGATTATTCACTAAACCACCGGTTTCAACAATCATGTTAACTTGATGGAGCTTTGAAAGTAAAACTCTGACCCACATAGCTGCCCCCCCCCCCCCCCCCCCCGGAGGAAAGTGCTTTCAGATATCAATCTCATGGGGCATACAAATCAACATCCTTACAAGCAATGACACACAGCTGCACAACTAAAGCAAACAATCAGTCTGTATTTCGGTCTGCGGTGCAGCCCACTCAGAGATTGATTTTGATCAACATCTGAGACGGTCACATACGACCCCTCCACTTCCTGGCTGATGATGTACGCGGTCGTCAGGTAGGCCCCTCTGACCCTCTGAGAGCCCATATCCTCTGAAACACAGCCTGAGTACCTTCAAAAACACACACACACACACACACACACACACACACACACACACACACACACACACACACACACACACAGCTTGGGGAAAATGAGAGTCAGAGGCAGATCTGTCTTGTCCTCCGACCGGGGACTGCAGGCCCCTCCGCCAATCCCACTTTCACTGTGGCTGGTCAGGGGACAAATGTTGTGTGTGTGTGTGTGTGTGTGTGTGTGTGTGTGTGTGTGTGTGTGTGTGTGTGTGTTTTAAGCTCAATGTGCAATGTGACTCCCCAAATGACTTTGGAACAATGTGATCTTACCCCCAGGGAAATAGTGTTGGATGTGTAAAATTGATGGTGTGTATGACCCTCATATGATTCTCTGCAACACCAGATATTATGAATGTGCCAATGAAGACAATGACAATACAGTCGGCCAGATAGGGTTGCAAAGGTCATCTTTTCAAATATTGTTTTCTTGAAGTAATTAAATAAAGCAACTGTCATGTGAATGCTAATTGCAAACCAAACGAGAGTGATTCAGTCATGTTGAATAAAAAATTCAAAAATGCATTGAATTGTCACTGAAAATCCATGTGTTTTTCACCTTTAACCTCATCCATAGAGGTTAAATATGTTTTGGCACAAAGAGTGCAGTCAGCTATAGTGACACTTCAAAGAGAAGCTCACCAGCGCTCCTTTCTCTGTACTTGGATAACCAAATTATCCAGGTCAGACTGTTGGTGAGTAGACACAAGTCTGAATTTCATGGGTTTGAAACATGGTTTGAAAGACATCTGAAACGGAAACCTGCAAAAGTGCATGTGATTGACAGTTAGCTGGGTCACTCTGGGTGAACTCCATGCATGGCCTAGTTTCCAGGCCAAGCCCACAAATACAATTATAAAAAACCTGTCTCCAATGGTTCTGATTAGAAAAAGAGTCCCCTACCAGATGTAAAGATCAACCTGAGCAATAACAGTTTATGGCGAGTACGGCACATAAAAGTTGTAACAAGCAGTAGCGCTGAGCAAAGTGACTAGAACGCAACCACACACTTGTGAAAAAAAACACACTTTATAAGGTCAGGCAACACTAACCTGGCTTTGTGTGATTCTGTTTATTTGTACCTTACTTTGACCATCCGTTCGCTGTTATTGATCATTGTGGAGAGCAGGCAGATGTTTTGTTGTGTATTATAGCAGCTATCGGATGGAATCAATACATGGGCTGCACAGGTCATGACTCATGTCCGACCATCACAATAGAATCATAATGAAAAATACGCCGGTAAATTGTGCCGGCTTATGCCACAATAGGATAGCAACAAGTAGTCAAGATAGTCAGTTTAGCTTCGGTTGCTACTTTCATAACAGCGTTGTGATGCCAAACAGCGGGCAGCACTGCAGCGGTCGGTAAATGCCGCTGAAACACATTAATAAACCATGAACCACGGCACATGGAACAGTGTTGAGAAGTAGTTATTCAATTTAATCTGGCTTCGTATGATTAAAAGCAACACGATCATCGACCCGACGCCGTTGGGGAGAAAATCAGCGTAAACGGTGACGTCATTACGCAGCAGCGGCAGCACCAGTCGGGCTCTGGGCGGTGTGAACAAAACGGGGGCTGAAAAAAAAAACGGTTCAGAACCAGTAGAGTAAAGCTCTAGCACGGAGCTAGAACGGGAACCGCTTTGGTGTGAAAGGGGCACCAGACACACACACCCAGACTCACACACGCTAGCAACCCTGGCAGTGTGCTCTCTGTTGTGGGAGTGAACCCGCTTCAAGGCACTGGTGCTGGCCTACAATGCTGTGAAGGGGTCCGGTCCTTCACACATCCAGGACATGTTTGTTAAACCATACACTCTTGTATACAGCTTGCTACTCCATCACTGCGAGGTGGACGCAGGTACCCCTCAACAAAAACACACCTGTTTGCTATCATGGCAAAACATTTAGAATTCAATATATATTCCGTTGCAAACTGAAAACGCACTTGTTTCGCTTGTCCCTTGGCCATTGAATTGAACACAATAAAATAGCACTTAAAGAGTTTAGCCCATTTTGAACTAATGTACCAGCTCTTACAATGGCCTAACTAAGTTGAAGCGAATATATGTGCATTTACTTGTTGTTCTGAGTTTGTATCTTTAATGCACTTATTGTAAGTCGCTTTGGATAAAAGCTTCAGCTAAATGAAATGTAATGAGTGCTGGATGATGTAGCAGAGAGCGCAGTAGAGTACAATATCTGTCTAAACTATTGAAAGTATCGTATGTTATAATTATTTGGAATCCAGAAAATATTAAAAAAGAGTGCTTTCTGCACAGCACAGTTTGTCACGGCCGTCCAAAATATGCACCAAATACAAATCTAATCCAATCGTAACAAAAGGTCAGGGTGAGGGTTAGTGTTTGGGTAAGGCTTTGAAGGAAAAGAGTAATAAGTGATTGGTTAAGTGAAAGAACAGACACAGTCATGATTACATAAAAATAAAAGCCTGTCATTGTTCTGGGACACATTGAGGCAAGCAATAACACATTTCCTTTAAAAGCTCATCAATAAGATGCCTCCTAAGAATGGGAAAGTATTTACAAGGACACACTCTGACACATTCATCAAGTACAAAACCTGGAAAACAGTACAGTGTACACACAGCCTTATAAATAACACCTCATTGATGTGTGTCTCCTCTGCGTCTACCGGGGGGGGTGCACATATTTAACCCTGAGGTGGCAAGTGTTGGCATGGTGTCAAGCGGAAATAAGGGGAAGAAAAGGCTGCTGCTGAATTATTGAAAGCATCTGGGACATTTCAAGAACAAAAGAGTCCCCTTAGATAAATGCCACCTCAACCTGCCTCCCTTGAGAGGATGTTTATCAGCCAGCCTTCCCACAATGCACCTGGATGCATACGAGCACATACACACCACAGGAACACAGAAATATTCATACCCCCTTTTGATGAAAGCTACTTCAGTAATAACAGGTTAAAGATGGCTGCCATGTGTTCAAATTACTTGACTCCACTTGATCAAACATTCATTTGGCTAATTATGAAAATGCATCCAAGGAATTGACACAAAACTCTTTGTGTCAAAGAGTAGACTGTTCTATAATGCTGTAAAGCTTGCATGATGGCTCTAGATGCTTCGTGAATATGTAAGGTCCTTCATATATGTTATTACAGTTGAAGTAGCTAATCGTGGGTTTTAAACTTTCTGAAGCCACATTAGGGTGACAGCTTCTGGCACAGATTTCCAAAAAGCACGCAGAGATCTTGTTTGGTTTCACTCTAAAAAATATGATTTACAAAACAATACACTCTGGTTGACTTTCCAGAAAAAACAAATATATCCAAAATCCAAATATCATTATTCTGATCAGACAATAACAAATAATGAGCTAAATGGTGCGCCAAAGTACCTAAAGCAAGGTGCCAAATACTGTTGTCTACTACAGAATAATCCATCAAAAATAATGTGCCTAATAAAGTGATTGGAAAACTATGCCTTCCAGCATCTAACCCAAAAAGTGTATTTTCCATATAAAACCTTGCCCCCCCCTCAGCTGACGTTGTTCACTCACAAAAAGTGTCCGTATCAAAACATAGATATATAAATATTAGATCACATAAATATCTTAACAGTTCAAAAGATTATATTTCATAAATAATGCTATAACTCAAATATCTGTCAGATATTTCCATCATAAATCAAAAGGCTGTTAAAGGCTCCAAAGACTGTTTTATTCCCTCCTCATGGGTCAGGGAAAAACAACCATCAGAGTTAAAGGCAGATTTATCCATCAATCCATATATCCTGTGTCTACGCTCATAATACAGGGTCACACAACATGTGTTTGTGTTTGTTTCACCCTTATTTAGTGACATTTACAACATGGTAAATTATTTTGAATTGGCTGTAAACACAGAGTCAGAGTTACATTTGCAGAATCCCTGTTGTCCTTTGCTTCATAAGAGTCCACAATAGCAGCTTTGTGAGGCCATACCATGTGTAACGTGAAGAAAACCAAGAAAGAGGATTATTCTCAAATTCCCAGAGTGTTGGAACCTGAGCAGTTGTGATGAAAAAAGGCAGAAAGTCAATATGTCCAATCACGTGTGTCCTCTGTAAATGTTAGTTATGTTGACAGCACAAAGGTATAGCCACTAGAGGAATGATATGTAGGGGAACTGACCCGACAAATCAACACAGTCTCACTCCATAATCGTCCAGGAGCGACGCTTGGTCAGGGTCCCGTG
>CALSBZ010039313.1:15281-45866 GCA_943591055.1 Gobionotothen gibberifrons | reverse complement strand
GGGTGAGACAATTTAACGGGGTGTGGGCAGGTGGTGGACCTCACCTCCTCTAGGGGGGTCCGGGGGCATGCTACCCCGGGAAGAATTTTTTGAAACAGAACTGTAAACAGATTTACTGTTTCTTTCAACATTTATTTGAACAGCAAGTGGAGGCAAAAGTGACTGCACCCAAAACAATAAACCTGCTAGCTAACTAGCCTAAACTCAGTAACAGAATGTGGGCAACACGTTCTTCTCCACAGCCGCGCGACCTCTGAGTCAGACATCACTTCCCCCTTTTCTATCCTACGGGTACAGCCACTCCCCTTGAACCCCGTTTCCCTGCCAAGCCCCCCCCGCCCTCCCCTATGCAAGCTCCTCCCTCTGAACCCAGGGCTCGCTACAATACTGTATACTGTAGACACAAACTATACAAAAACGCCTTTATGCTTTGGAGCTTGTTTATCCATCTGTAACATCCCTCCAGGGAGTGGCCGGAACACTTACAAATGTGGGCCGGTAGGATTTAGGTAAGCAAAAAAGGAGTGGCCGGAACACTTACAAATGTGGGCCGGAAGGATTTAGGCAAAGAAAAAAAAAAGAAATATAAAAAAAAAAAAAGTATTATTATTAACTTTTCTTTTTTTTTTTTTTTTCACATTAACTATCGCGGGCCGCCAGAAACATTTCCGAGGGCCGCCATTGGCCCGCGGGCCGCACTTTGAGAACCCCTGCTCTAAAGCCTAAATATAGAAAAACATTAGAATGTATTTTGTTGACCTTTCAGATGTTGTTGTAGGGAGCCTCTGGAGCAGAAATGAAAGAGTTTTCACATGTTTTACGCTTTGGTACGTTTTTAGGGAAATGTTGTAATGTTGCAACGCTGGGCTTAGGTGGGAGCAGAGTTTCTATATTTCTACTCACATTGTCTGAATAAATATATTGAACAACTAAGGGTTGATTTGCAGGATTGATTGCTTACTTAGCCCCATATCAGTATATAGCATGAATAATAATCACACAGTCATATTCTATATGAATACAATGGTAGTCCAAAAAACTGTTTCTGTCGTCAGAAAAGCAGAGACGGACGTCACACTTGGTGCATTGTGTGTTTGTGTACCCTTTACTGCAGTGTCTGCAGCGTCCTCTCTTTGTCTTCACTGGGAAATGTGCCATTAGCTCCTTGCGTACATCCAGTGGAGGTTGTGATCTTTTGGATGGGGCCCCGTTTGGTGGACTCCCATCACCTGAGGGTGTTTTCAGAGGAGTTGTGTTCACCTGATTAGAACAGAATCAATCAAGATACATGTCAAAAATATATTTGGATACAAGTCAAAAATATTACAGTGAAATATAAAAAAATATTACAAATGGCAAATAGCAGAAATGCATTCGTACCAGGATGAGAGAGGATGCTAGATCTGCCTGAAACTGTCTCCTGGTCAAGATCTCCTGCTTTGGCATCTTAGAGCTCTGCAGTCCCGCGTGTAGGGGAGCCAGGCGTTGATCACAGCAAGGATGGTGGTGTGCCAGAAGATGTACACGTACCAGCGATACCTGTCAAGGGGCTTGGTGGGTTTATGTTGTTGGGGCTCAATGTCCACATAATCACTGACTGGGGGGGTCATTGGGTTGTTGGTTTTCCTTGTCCATGTGGCCACAGGCATCTTCATCTGCCTCTTCTTCACTCATATCAGTGTCACTGTCCTCTGATTCTATCTCAAACTCACTTTCTCCGTTTTGGATGGCAGCAATCACATCCTGCACACTGAATCCAGGACCTCTCTTTGCTGGTGGCATTCTGAAAGGGAAAAAGTAATTAATACACATGTATCAATAATACATATGCTTATTATATTGTAATAGATTACCTGAAGGAATAGATAGGGTGGTGGGACAAGTGTTCATTCTGTCTGACTTAGCCTATTATAAAAGGAATGCATGCACCACCCCCTTCCAGGTGTCCCGATGCAACAAGTATCTGAATCCTATTTACATTGTACACTTGAGTCACACAATACTACCTGGCTTAGCCTATTATCATAATACAAGTAATACCTGCACCCACACATGCAGGTTTAACAAGTCACACAATGCTGGCTGGCTCATGATAACAGGCTAATTATCATACTAAAAGGGATACATCCAAGTGTCCCAACCATAGAGAAAGAACTGTTTCTGCCAGAACCAGAGCAGAGTTAAATGTATTGTTGTAACTAATTAACTGATAAGATACAAGTAGAGTTTAAAATATTGCTACAGATTTAATTTCACATACTTTTATCAGAAATAATGTATTCCTTTATTCAATTCTGGTCTTAATTCAAAATCTTAACAGAGGACACATTTAGAACTTAGTTATAGTGAATTATCAAAGACATTATATTTCTATTTGTGTTTTATTTCCATATGTGAACATATAAGGAGGGCAATCTAATTAGTGAGATCAAATATGGGTGGGGGGGTCAGAGGGTAAAGACAGAGCAGGGCCAGACTTGCTTCTCATTTTCTCCCCTTCTTTCATCCCTCTTTCTCCAAATCCGCCACCCGCCTCCATGTTTTCTTTGGGCTAATCTTCACAGGCCATGGCGGTGACGAATAACTGGTGGGGGGTTCAGTGTAGAGACCCCAGAAGGGCCCTGTGGCCAGAGTGCACCCCCGTGGTCCAAAGTGCTTCGCCTTCCTTGAAAGATGGATCCGCCACTAGCTTCCTGGCTGCTCCCAGAGACGTCCCCCTGTGAGCTTCCTGAGCATAATTGTCCCCAGCTGTAACACTGGGGATAAATAGGGCCGTGGAGACAACAGATTTGTAATTTTGGGGTGAGCGTGAAAAGGAGGAAAACTGGTAGCAGGCCACACAAATTAGCATTCTTTTGGCTTTAGAGGGCATTAAATATGAAATAGCTGCAAAGTCCCCTAAGCATCGGGATCTTGGGAGAGAGGGTTCCTGGTTGGAGATGAGAGGGGGGTGCGGGGGGGTGGAGATCAGAGCTTCTGAAGGTTTTTGTTTGGGCCACAGATGGTTGGTTTCACTAGATTGTGTACCTCCTGCAGAGCTGAGCCCAGGAGATAGCGCACCCGTCTATTATTGATGCTTGTTTAGGAGCTTTTGCTGTGCTTCATTGGCTTTCATGTGTCTATTACACAGCAACCTGCTGGCCAAAGTATTCACACAATGGTGAGAAAGGAAAAACGCTGAAGTATAACAATACAATCACACAAGGATCCTTCAAAAATAAATGGCTATTGGTCTTTCAAATATAGGTGTCAGTTATGTATGTTCTGTAATGACTCTATTATTACTTTTAGTGGAACATCTGTGTGAACTATTCATATCTTAAACTGTACTGTAACGTTTTATTCATGTATTTTTTCTTTAAATGTTTCTTTTATGATCTTTTATGACTGTTTTTAAATGCCTTTGTCTGAATGTCTTTCATTTTTGTAAAGCACCTTGAATTGCCTTGTGTTGAAAGGAGCCATACAAATAAACTTGCCTTGCCTATTAAAACAGGACAGGTACAGTGGAAACCAAAACGATTGAAACATAACTGCTGTCTGTATCACTGATCGATTTTAAAACTGCAACTGATCAGACACTGAATTACTTACACCTGTGAAATCTAAATACAATAACAGGTCAATCATACATTCAAACAGAGATATTAATGAATAAACTGTAGGTTTGATAATGGGGTTTGACATTTGCAGTAATGTAAGGGGCGGGGCAGGGGCTAAGATGAGTTTGTCCAGCTAAGGATTGCATTGCTGTTTTTTGCAGATGATGTGGTTCTGGTGGCGTCACTGCCAGAGTTGGGTGTAACGCGTTACAAAGTAATAATATTACTTTTGTCGGTAACGGAGTAGTGTAATGCGTTACTTTTATAATTCAGTAATCACACCTTTACGGCCCGTCCACACAGCAGTGTTAAAAAAATCTTCCAACGCTTCTGCCCATTGACTTTGAATGGGGTGACGTCACTTTGCAGTTTTCGCCGAACTGCATTGTGGGAAGCAAAGCGAAGATTTCCAGGATTTTCAGGATTCAAAAGTTGAGCAATGTTCAACTTTTGAAGCTGAGGTGGAAGCGTCAGCCAATCAAATCCCGTTTATGCAAATCTGACAGTACAAGCGCTAGCCAATCAAACCGCGTGCAAGCTGGGAGTGACATACCGCAGTTCATTTCATATTTAAAAAAAGATAATTACACCCTTGTTAAAACTTTTTTTGTGCATCAAGTTATCTAATTATGTCCAGTCAGTGCTCTGACACTAAAATATGTCAAAAAGGATATGGTTACCTTACAAAAAATGGCCAAAAAGAGTGATTTCTTCAGCAGTGATTTTTAGCATGCCAACTTCCTCAGTGGGAGCTAGCTGAAGGGCTTTCTGTTCGAACAGAAATCTAGAGGTTGTTTTGTGCATAACATGTCAACCAAAGGGTAGAGCTGGCTGAATCAGATGGAGTTCAACTTTTTAGTTTTTTTTCAACAAGATATCAAGACACAAAATGTGCTCTACCAAATGGTGGTGCTGGCAGTTAAAGGGGGAGATGATTCTCAGCAGAAAACCGATGTACTGTCTTCTCCGAGTAGGTAATGAATCCTTATTCCAACTGAAGGAGTTCAAGTATCTCAGGGTCTTGTTCTCAAGTCAAGGGTCAAGTGAGTCTGAGATGGGCAGGAGAATCACAGCGGTAATGTAGTTGCATAAAGGAGCAGTTAAGTTTATTCAGTAACCTAGTGAGGATGCCACCTGGGCGCCTGCCTAGGGAGGTGTCCTGGGAACGCCTGCTGGGAGGAGACCTAGGGGCAGACCCAGGACCAGGTACAGGGATTATATCTCCGCTGGAGCGTCTTAGAATCCCCCAGTCAGAGCTGGTTGATGTGGCAAGGGAAGGGGAAGTTTAGGGTGGCCGCGAGCAACACAACACAGACGAAGATGGATAGAATCGTAATTTGTTGTGTATAACATTTTAGTCAGTTCAGACATAAGCGCATGCTCTTTTTAGTTTGAATGTGTTTTTGTTTGGCTGGTGTGGTTCAGATTCAACAAAAACACAAATAAACTAACACACAGCGTTAGACCAGACACTCTTGTGATCTGCGAAGCAAAATGACAGCCTTATCAGACACCTCTGATGATCCTTTATTCTTACATTAAAGCATGTTTTCCATTTGTCCTTGGTGTTAAACTAAGGGAAGGCCCAAAATACTGTTGACTCTTTATACTGCCTGCATGAGGACACCTGAGATCAATTGATTCCCAAAACGCACAATAAACACCTTGCTAATTAGAGTACAGTTCATTAGTTCATCATTACTGTAAGCCCAATTTCCAATCCCCACAAAACCCAATGTTCATAGGATTTCCAAAATGACAGGTGGTGTTGGACATACAGTAATACTTAACCTGACCTAGTGACTGGTAAATGTAAGGTAAAGATGCAAAGGTTGACCCTGACTTAACCTTTCCTCTGTTCTCAAGTCTTAAGCTTTTTACTACTTCTATTACTTTTACCCATTGATCATCAGTGGAAAGTGTACATTCATGCTTTCTATTTGAGATTTTAAAACTGTTGTGCAACGAGTAACATTAAAGATTCAAGTAGCCTTTGCTCTTCATTTGTTCATTTTCTTCTCATTCAACGTGACACCATTAGGAGCTCTATCAGATGTTACAAAGAGATTACATTTTGATTAAGCATCAACTCGAAGCACTACAGAGATGTCAGAGCTGCAATCAACAGAGTTCAATAGTGGATATTTAAATAATCAACATGACCATGAAGGAGTTGAGTTTAATTGAGAACTCACTGGTGTAAAAATACAAGATTCCGTGATTGGACACTAGAAAATTCCCATACTACCAAGTCATCAGGAAATGGATTCCTATTTGTGGCCGACTGAAATGGGCCTGTAACAGATTATAATAAATTACAAATTCCTCTCTGGAATTTGAAATAACAGTTTGACAGTACAGTTGGGTTTGTTTGTTCTCTGCAGGTTTGTTGTTGTGAAAGTGAAAAATGAAGCCTGGCGTCTGTTTCTGCAACCTGCTCAGCGTGGTCCCGCCTTTCATCTGCATCGCGCAAGTCTGCAAATGAAAGCAGGACGTGATGGACCGCCTGTCATCTCTGCGTCCGCGTGAAGCTCTTAATTAATTACGCTCTGCGAAGAGAAGTCAGAGAAAAGAACCCAGAGAAAAAAACGTCCTGTTGGTCGCTGGCTGGCTCTCATCATTACGTCTCCTTTGAAGTGGCAGCAGATTTGAAAGGAACTGACCCAAGGTTTTCCTCCCATTCTCATCTCTTTTCTCCCCTGCCCCATCTGAGTGCTGACTTACTCATTAAGGAGGGCTGAAATCAAATTAGCGGCCTCTTAGTCAATCACATGTGGATCTTTTGCTCATTAGGGCGCTCCCACAGCTCACCTTCAGCAAACTCCTCGCTCAGATCTTATTGCACCTTGCTTTTATTTCTCGCTGTCAGCAAACGAACACTGAGTGCATTCTAACTTGATTTGCCTCTCTGTATTTACACTTCCCATCACAAAGTGCTGTGACCTAGAAGGCTTTTGATTTCTCGAGAGCATTTCTGAGTCAATTAGACCTTTGTTTAGAACAAAGGATATATAGACTTACTGTGGCGGGACCTGTTTTTTATAAAAGTATGTCAAAGAATGTGTTCTGATGTGTTGCTAAATGACCCGGTGAAATGGATAGCATGGTTTAATTGAATGAAGTACTGCATGTGTTTGTTGGGATGCAAGCTACAGCGTATTCATGAAACTCAGGCACACAAGCCCGTCTACCACCAGTCCAACACATCCTTATTTCCTGCTGCAATGCATGAAGGCCACACAGCCTCTTGTCTTCTGTAAGGACATTGCACCATTAATGTAATTCTGAAAGAAAACTGTCCAAAATAGTAAAACATATCATTGTAATTATGCCGTAATATGGCTGTACTAAGGGTATAATATGGATGTAACATTGGTATGATAAAGTTGTAATATAGGTTTAATAATATATAAATCAGTAACCATGGTAACTGCACAAAACAACGATAGCGAAACTGCAGCCAGAACATTTTTACAAGATACAAACATTGATAATGCATCACAAGAATTACACACAATTTTCACCGACAAAAACGATACAAATATGTCATAATGTCACACATCGAAATTCATATCAAAATTGGCCAAAACAAATATTTTACTAATGGCCAAATTCCAAAGTAGGTGCCGACGTAAACCCTGCTGTGGTGAGTGTTTAGCACTTTTGCCTCTTAATTGGTCACATAATGCTGTTTGTCATCAGTAACACTGAATGCACACAGTAATGCTCGGAACACTCTCACATGCTGCCATCATTAATGCCTCGTGTTGTGAGGCACAGAGGATCATAAGTGGCCCTCAGGTACCTCACAGCCAGGGTTCACTGTTTTTAATTGTCATCTTGTATTCTGATGTCTGTCTTTTACTATTTGTTTTTGGCCCAAAAATACAAACTAATGAGAAAGCCTCCATGTCCTTGTGCTGATAAATTGCCTGTTAGTGGAAGGTCAGAGGAGCCATCTGGAACACCTGGAAGAACCTGAACAGTGGTGACCTGGCAGCAACACAAACAGTAGAGAAAATCACAAGAAGAGCAAGTAACTGAAGTCGCAATATTAGAGGACACATATGATATGTCCTTGTTATTGTAAACCAATCTAATGAAAGAGACAATAAAACCACAACCTGTTAGCCTGTCTTTCAATACCTTCTGCTTTTTTAAAGAGGTCCTTTCCTATTGGTGGATTTCACTTTCCTGTAGTGTGTTATATATGAGGAGTTCTTTTCCAAAACGCTATAAAAGCCAAATTGAAAATTGAGTTTGTTGTGCCATTTTGCTGTGTACTGAACCTATTCACTGCTCTATCAACGTTTCATGCCAAAGCGCTATATATCCTACATATATATATATACATTTAATATTAACAAAATGTGCGGGTCTAGGTAAAAAATGTCATTTTCCTGAAAACTATTAAAATGGATAGCGTTTTGGAAAAGAGCTCCTCATAGGTTGTTGTGCATGTAAATGGTCTGCAAAGGCAAACATCATCTCCCAAACACCCCTCCCCCCCCCCCCTTCCTGAAACACCTCCATTGGACTTCTTTGTTAACTTCCAGAACAGAGTGACATCACTATGTTACACTTATATTGCGCTTCACTCTATCACATTCTACAAGATAGGCTAAGGGGCGGGACATCTCTAAGCGGTTGACCAATAGAGTGGTGCAGGGATGACATATTTACCCGGAAGTAAGCTGCGCATGGGTTCCCTCGACAAAAAAGCAATGAGATTTCTCAGAAATAAGGTCTGTGGAAAACAAACCCGTTTGATAAATGCACGTTTTGTTCAGCCGGATAATATTTACATGTCTACCCTACTTTTAAAATGTTCGAATCGCCAGAAGCTAAATGCTAACGTTATGCTATAAACGAACTACAGCCGTGTACAGCAGGGTCCAAGTTGAAGCGTTTGTTTTAACAGTTTGCAAGAATGCAGGTACTTGCTTTCAAGCAGAACAGGGGCAAACAAACTTAGAGGAGTGTTTACGTGTTCGGTGTAATGACGTACAACGTCCTCGACAACTTATGTAGTCCTATTCAGCCACTTGGTAACAACCATCGTTTTTCAGACACGTCAACTCTTCAAAAATCACCAGTGCTGTTGTATTTAATGTCATAGAACAAAACGTGTTTTGTCTCTTCAATGTGTGTCAACCAGAGACCTTATTTCCAGCTATTTTCCAAAATCCTGTGGAGAAATCCCATTGGCTCTGAGACGAGGGAACCGGTAGTGGTAAAATGCTAACTCACTTCCGGTTTTAGGACTTGTCACTGCACCACTCTATTACAACCGAGCCAGCCACCTAACCAATCAGAGCAGACTGGGCTCATGGTTTCAGACAGAGGGTGAAAAGAGGTGCTGCAGCACAGGCAGTATGAGAAAAATAAAGAGCTTTTTGAACATTAAAGCATGGAGACATGTCCCAGTAGAGACATGTCCCAGTAGAGGCACATAATACTAATTAAACATAATATATAACATAATATGTCTTCTTCAACTCTGTCCCATTCCCCATTGGTTAAGGTGAGCTCTATTCAGATGATACTGTGGCGAAGCAAAGTGAAGCACATTATATAACAATTGTGTCTATGACAGTGGCCATTATAACAAGGCTACACAGCATTTGTTGTTAATATGTTGCTATCAGTCTCACAATGCAGGCGGGTAATTGCACATGTTGTGAAGAAGATACTTGCAGTGAAAATTCATTAAATCCAGCATCTGTGTTTGTTATACGCCTAAATGTGTCCTATGCCTAGTAGTTTGTGTTACATAGTCCTCTGTCCTCATAATTCTGATGGCTTCAGCTGCTTTCAACATGCAGCCCCACCCTGTCTTACATCATAAACAACAAAGACACAGAGCTTCCATTTGGCCAACATGGCTCCTCCTCTCGTCTTACATGTGATTCTACAGGGAGACGGCGGAATCTCATTTCAAAAACAAGATGACACTAATGCCCCTTTCACACCAACGCGGTTCCAGGGCCGGTTCGGAGCTGGAGCTTGAAAAGCACAGTTTTTTCCTGTTCACACCGCACATCACACACTCTAAGCTCCGGAACCCGGTTCGTTTCAAGCACCACAAAGTTGTCGGTCTAGAAAGCAAGCACCGCATACGTCACGCTTACATCGGAAGATCTGGGCTGTGTCCAAATAACAGGCGACATCCGCCTTTCCGCCAGCTTCAACATGATCTGTGGAAATAACATTGAGAATCAGTTGTAATGTTATACCATAGTAATCAATGCTGCAAAGCTGGGTATTTTGAGCTTGGCGCATGCAGAGGCTAACAACAGCTAGCTCTAACGCCATTGAATAGGACGTATATTTACCTTCTTTCTCCTACGGAATCGTCGTTGAAGTTGATGATGATGATTGTAAAGAACTTTTTAATGTAGCATATAACGACTGTAAAGTTGGTAGTAAAGTCGTCCCATTTCTTCCATTTAGTTTCAACAGAGCAAAACCAAAACGAGTAGCGCTTCAATACAATCGGCCATTGTTGTTGGTGTCGATGTGAGGGGGTTCCGCGCGGTTTGGCTTTATGAAGCAGGCACGCAAACGGTTACGTCATGACGCAAACGATGACGCAATGACGCAGCACCAGTCAGGCTCTGAGCGGTGTGAACAGAGCGGGAGCCGGTAGAACCGGTAGAACCGGTTCCGAACCAGAAAAGCTCTGTAAAACAAAAATAAATATGTCCTATATAGATTTAAAGGAGGGGTAGGTAAGTTTGAGAAACCGGCTCGAGATGCACTTTTTGTTATATTCCATGGAATGCTCTTAATATCCTGATAGCAATGAATATTCTAAGTGCTTTGAAAAAAAATCCATAAAAACATTTCATCTGTGGAAGCCGTAATACTGTAAAAACTACGACCAATTATTTTAGCCGGGCCAGCTAAAATAACTGGTTGGCCGACCTGTCTGTCAGCCTTCAATCTCGTGCACACACACACACACACACACGTGCAGTCATTGCACGTGCCGTCATTGGGCGTGTATCCCGTCTCCCAGCAGCAGCTCGGGAGCAGCAGCACTCGAGCAGCAGCACTCGGACGCGATGTCTACCGGTCGCAAAAGAAAAACTGTAATGGAGCAAATTATGAAGAAAAATAAAGTTGGAACTAGGAGAAGTCAAACCAGAGTCAATATCGGAGTTGCTTTTCAACGATGGCGACTACTTATGGAGCACACCAAGCCGAAATCTGACGCCATGCTCGCTCTTTTTCTCTTGGACTGTTGTGAGCTTATATGTGGATCTGGGTACCGGTCGCTGTATAGTCTTAAACTATACAGCGGTTCTTGCACTGCGGTCACTCAGACGTCTCTCGCGTTTGTCTTTTCAAATCAGCTGCTCTTCATATTTTACAAATATGTTTTACTGAAAGTTCTTAATAAAACTGACACTGTTGGACTCGAGGGGAGAATAATAAATGGACAACATTGTTAGGAGATTTAAACTATAGCCTACAGAGAGCCGTCTCTCGTTTTTTCAAATCAGCTGCTCTTCATTTTCTTTTTACAAATATTTGTTACCACAAGTTCTTAATAAAACTGAAACTGTTGGACTCGGTACTAGTTTGACTGCTACTAACAATACATTGAAGTACTTTTACTGTGTACTTTGTGAGAAATACAGGAGTTTATAAACCAAAGAGTAACCGCCCTTACGGGACGCTCTAATAAGTAAAGCGAACGCACCCGCAAGGACACCTGGCCTCCTATTGGTTGAGGGATTTTGACAGGGTTGTTGACTATTTGAGGACAGGGTTTGAGGGAAATAAATACATCTGAACGTGAAATCAATAAATTATGCTCTCAAATGTAAAGACCACGCTCTTGAATAAAGATAGGGAATAACCTCCATACACGTCCTCCACACATATAGGTATCACTCTCACATAAAAAAGTTCTAACTTTGAGAAACGTTATTAGTAACGTGCTGCTCCTGTGCCTGTGAGCCTGTCCTCTGCCGCTCAAGGGACGATGACAGGGATGTGACAGTTTCAGGGGTTGACAAAATGTTCCTTAAAACCCCTAATGCTTGCTGCAATCTACGTGATTCATCTCCCTCCATCATGTTGTGTTGATTTGAAATCCGAAGTTCTGAACATGAGCCAGCCCCGCTCGACCTTCTGAGCCAATCACAGCACGAGAATGACCTGCCTTCCGTTTCAACCACACTCCTTCAGTTTCCACTATACTTTCTCTCACACATACATACATTCTTCTCTTGCATACATATATTGTCTTCATACATATATACATTCTTCTCTTGCATACATATATTGTCTTCATACATATATACATTCTTCTCTTGCATATATTGTCTTCATACATACATACATTCTTCTCTTGCATACATATATTGTCTTCAGACATGCATATATTATAAAATATATGTATGTAAAAGGAGAATGTATGTATGTAAGAGTGAAAATATATGTATGTAAAAGGAGAATGTATGTGCGTGAGAGGACCAGTATGAATTACAGCCTGTACGGCCCCTCATAATAATCTGTGCTGTTGTATTTGCTGTAAAGTGTCTCTACTGTAGGCTATTTTTATTATATGCACAGCTACAGCACTTTGGCTCGATCAAAAATCGTTTATAAATGTGCTATATAAATAAAACTTGATTTGATTTGATTACCGCAGCCTGCTCTCCTCAGCTAGACGTAACATTTGTAATACATTTTCACAAAACAAACATGCTCGCTTCAAAAATATAAGCACTGACAATAACTTTGTTATACATTTGTTTTACATTCATTATCATGATCTTGGGTGTTGTGTGCGCGTTCATGTGTGTTGGAGGAGGTGCTCTGTAGGAAGTCTGAAGGAAGGGGCGGATTCTTTTCGGTTGTGTACTTTTGAATTTTTGTGCACTCGGGCCGGTTTCTCAAACTTACCTACCCCTCCTTCAAGGTTGGGATATAACATATAATAGCAGTGACACACATTTTGATCATTTTACTTTTCCTGTATGACTGAAGTACTAAAGAAGAATAAGAAGCACAGTAGGATGAAAAGTGCCCTCTAAGGAAATAATACTGAAGCTTAGATCAAGAATGCCTGTATGCATGTAAGACTGTCCTCACAAGAAAAAGCAACATAATGTCTGTTATTTATGATTAGACTGTGGACTCTATCATGGTAATTTTACCCCACAGAACATAGTTGCTGGTCTAACTCAGCAAATAACACTTACATTGTTTGTGTCATAAACTGACCCTTTAAAGCAGGGGTGGGGAACCTTTTTCCTCTCAAGGGCCATTTCAATTTTAACAACATCCTCCGAGGGACGTACAAAATATTGAACTCAACCTCTGCTTAAAAAAACTAAAATTAGACTTTCCAAGAGAAAAGCAAGCACACTCGGAATAATGTATTATTTTATTTTTAAAATATGTTTTCGGATTTCACATTTTACAAACACCAAATCCCAGCATGCTTTGCGGCTAAATCGATCTGAGGATCTTGGCTCCGCCTGTTTCCGGTTTCGTATTTCGTAAGGATGTATTTTGTACACACATTCCTTAACATTTCAATTTGAATTTACATTAAAGTATTTCGTGAGGCCTTCTAACATATTTTTAAATATAACTACGGTTGTAGTTGAAGAGTTTGTAAATGAACATGAACCGAAGCTGTTGCCTGGCAACGCAATCACACAACGTCACGTCCGTTAATTCCACATCCACCTGGATTAACATCGATTTAATACATTAATGTAGCCTTTGTTTCAACCAGCTGCGGGCAACAAGCACATGTTCACAAAACCTATCAATGTCGTTTAATCAACAAGGATAATCTGGTGTTTTTGAGTTGATGAGTAGTGGAGATATCACTGTCAAATCAATTGACAGTAAGGAGAATACTTACTTCCTGGTGTGCAATTCTCTGTTATCCAATGGGAACGGGCACTCACATTGCCTTTAAGGGCAGCCCAGAGTCAGCCGATACAAATGAATGCCGTGCTTCCATGAGCGTCTAATCCCGCCGCAGATGTGAATACATTGCAATCAGTTGAAAGCTATTTGCGTCCCTTTATGAAGCTGAAGGAATTTAGGAGCGTCACAACTGCACGCCACGGGACCCTGACCAAGCGTCGCTCCTGGACGATAATGGAGTGAGAGTGTGTTGTATAAAGATGTGCCTCACTGGTTGTCGAAAAAGCTTCTTCTATTCGTTAGCATAGCTAGCTAACCAGATGCTAATAACAACAAAGGGTAACACTTTATATTAAGGTACACAAATTAACCATCAACTAGTTGTTAATTAACATGCATATTAGAAGTATATTGGCTCTTTATTAGTCATTATAAAACACTTATTAATGCCTTATTCTACATGACCATATCCTACAAGTAATAAGCCATTAGTTGAGAGTTTTTCCTCAATAACCCTCTAATTAGTGCTTATTTGTTACAAGTAAGGAAGTTGTTGTACATGACTTTGGGTCTTAATATGCTCTGCTCAATATGGGCCTAATAAGGCAGTAGTACCACAAGAATAGTAATTCTCCCATAATAACACTTAACAAATATGATCTATGTAGCCTAACAAGACATGAAACTATAAGTGTTAATTGTGTATAAATAACTCAAAATTAGGTATTTATGTCTTAGAATATATTTTGGGGTATTGGCAGTTCAGCTACCAATAGCAAGGTGATATTGAACTGTATGTTTCATATTTGCACATTTATATTTTTGTAAAATGTGTACTGAAGGTTCGAGAGGAAACCGGGTACAGGAAGTAGGAGAAAGTGAACTGAATAGCATGGCAGTACACTGCTTCTAATTTTCCTATGCAACCTGAAGAGTAAATGGGTCAAGTCCGTCAGAAAGCGATGACTGTAAGTGTAAGTGTAAGCCTTACACTTACTGTAAGGATTAGTAACATGCATTGTGTTTATGTGATGACATTTGGAGATGTTTAAACTCAATGAGGAAATGCGTTAGCATTCGCGCTAGCGTTAGCATACACGCTAGCGTTAGCATACACGCTAGCATTAGCCATACTAGCCTGTAAGTATATATGCTTATTGCACACCTAGCTAGCATTAGCTATATTGACCTTGTTTACACTTAGCGGTCCTATGTTTTAATCTGTGTATGTTACTCTTGCATGTATGAGATCATTAAGTGCCTTTTAACTTCTGTTTTATAGTTTCACTCCGTTTGAATGTCAGTGGACTGCAAATAAGTCAATAAAGGAGCATGGCTACTCATTCCCTGGCTCTCAAAAGAGTTTGGCTGGCTGTTTAATCTATGTTCACACTGAGACAGTACAACACATAGAAAGAGCAGTACACCTATTGTGAAAGTACATACAAGCAGGTCACACAGTATGATCACAAATACATAATATCTGTTCAAAATCTGTTTTTATTAAAAAGTACAGGCTGCATTATATGTTCTCAGCCTTGGAGAAACTTGACATGTTTTGGTATGTGTCTGAACCTCTCTTTAGTGGTTCATTAATAAAACAGATATTTCAACTTGAGCCTACTTTGTTCATGTGCTGTTGAGGTTAATTTCAGTAGTTGTGTGCTATAATGTATTTACAAAGTGTGAGAAGGAGTCAACTTTAGAATAGGGAACCTGTTCAGATCAATTAGAGTCAAATTACTAGCTTATTGGTTATGAACAAGACTTCATTTTAGAATAGGGAACATGTTCTTAGATAGAAATACCTAATTAGAGTCAAACTACTAGCTTATTGGTTATGAACAAGACTTCACTTTAGAATAGGGAACATGTTCTTCGATATAAATACCTAATTTTGAGTTATTTAGACACAATTAACACTTATAGTTTCATGTCTTGTTACATAAGAATAGATCATATTTGTTAAGTGTTATTATGGGAGAATTAGTATTCTTGTGGTACTACTGCCTTATTAGGCCCATATTGAGCAGAGCATATTAAGACCCTAACTCATGAACAACAACTTCCTTACTTGCAACAAATAAGCACTAATTAGAGGGTTATTGAGGAAAAACTCTCAACTAATGGTTTATTACTTGTAGGATATGGTCATGTAGAATAAGGCATTAATAAGTGTTTTATAATGACTAATAAAGAGCCAATATACTGCTAATATGCATGTTAATTAACAACTAGTTCATGGTTAATTTGTGTACCTTAATATACAGTGTTACCCAACAAAGTTATTGACTGTATGATCAGTATGACAGATGAACAGATCGCCACTGGGCTTTCAACTAAAGACACAGCCACGCAAAAACTGCGGCATGTGTACGGCTCCTTATGCGTACTGCAATGTTTGTGCCGGAGCGATGTTCCGGTACTCTCCGGCAGAACTACACCCCTGTCAGACGAGACATATACCACGTGATGACACGTTAGGTTCGTGTTGTGTTCAAGTACCCTGACCTTGGCCAGGAAAAACAGGCAAACGCTCGTTTAACCTAACCCTCGCGGACCGTATACGGCCCGGAGGCCGGAGGTTCCCTACCCCTGCTTTAAAGTCACACAATGACAGACAAAATAACCAATCTAGGCAGTCATCATCATCATTGCTTATGTTCTAAGAGGTTGAATATAAATATTCTAAATGAGGTATGGTAGCTTTGGAGAGAGCATAGTGTAGTGTAGCATTTTCAGTTTCCTATCAGTGACTTAGACCAGCGGTTCTCAAACTGTGGTCCATGAGGGTACTGCAGGTGGTCCGTGGAAAAAAGTTAAATAAAATCCACTTTTTATTATCAAGGATTTCCGCATTGCGAAGACACATTTTGAGTTGTATACACTGTCGGAAAGAGGAGATTCCTAGCTTTCTAATGATATCAGGCAGTGGGGTAGTGGTCGTTGGGCTCATCGGACATTTATGAGAGAAAATCTCTAATGTCCGAGTGAAAGTGAATGCACCACAAGACACGAGCTTGTAACCCCTCCCCCGGCCCTGGCGCGAGCGTGGAAATATGATTGGCGGCGATTTCATTTGAACGGGACAGCGCAAAACGAGAAGCATCCGGACTTACTGTAGACGGAAGGAACGAGGTATTTGCGGTCTACAATGACGGAGAAGAGACTGCCAAGTTTGGCTGTACTCAAAACGCAGTAAAGCTTTGGATCTTAAATCAGTTTGTGAGGCGTTTTGCTGAACAGAATGGTAATCGCCGCATCATAACAGTGATTGACAGCTGATAGGAATAATATGATTGTTAATATTACATATGAATTCAGACAAACATCGATGAGACAGTTAATGAATGTACTTATTGCAGCAGTCTGCATAGATTTGGTACCCCTGGTCTAAGAGTGAAACAAACTAATTCAGTTATTGTTCAGTTAAAATGCATTCAATTATGTCTGCCATCTTATATATTTCTATTTAAGGCTTTACTGATGTGCCACAATCATGTCACCTAATGTTATTCAGTTAAAATATCAATATTTTGGCTTTCCAAGTTAACATTGATTGATATGACTGCGATTAAATCAGCATATACTTCTGCCAGGGGATGCCACCCCTCAAAATCTCCTGCCACCCTAGATCCACCCCTGAGTAGGCTATATTTTTTGTTTCAGGACAACTTTGGGAATTTGGTAGTTTGTTTTGAGATTTAAATAGATTTTGAAAGTGGAGATAGAGAAAGTGAGAGAAGCAGCGCCGTCTGCTTTTTGCAGTACAGTAACTAATGTAGGACTAAGCATACCGGTAGTTTTTTGTAGACCTGTCTGCCCGTTTTGTGAGTGCACTGTGCACGTGCGCACTTGTGGCATTGTTTGGGATGCTATATGGCGCTGGGATGACCTAATTAAAATACCGTCCGCCGTCCTCTTTGAGAAACATACACAACGCAGACAGACACCGGTCACGAAAGTATCAGATAGGCTTCAATTTACTTTTGATTGTCTATAATTAACTATAATAAAATATCTGTGTTTTAACACTACGTTTATACATGTACTTATTTGTATGGTTTGCATATGAGGTGGTCCGCGAAAATCCTTGATAATAAATAGTGGTCCGCATAAACAAAAAGTTTGAGAACCCCTGACTTAGACAGTGACTAGCTGTCTGATGGTAAGGGGGTGAACATTTGTTTTAAAACGACATGTACCTGAACTAATATTTAATTTTGTATTTGTTTTCTGTTAATTGGTTAAAACATATTTTGCTGCTCCCCGTCCACATTCTTATCTTCCAATACTGTAACTCCTGTTTGTTTCTCTAGAACGACATCGTCTATATAGAGTGGCGAAGTCACGCCCATCTACTTCCGCCCCATGGGACCTTATTTCTGAAAAATTATGCATTGAAGTCAATGGAGAGAGAAAGATTATCTTTCGATCCCGTTTGAATTGTGCCACGAATTACACAGATGATATTCGTCAATCTTAAAAAATTATTTCCATGTCAAAAAAGTCACAGTTTGTCGTAAAACTGTTGAAATATAAGACTATGAAAAATACGCAACTAGAAAGACTACAAATCCCAGAATCCCGGTCCCGCATGCTGGCTCTTACGGAACCGACTAACTCCCCTTGTGTGTGTACAGCTCTCAACATGCCCAGACTTGGAGTGATTTTCACCTCTTTTAATACTTTTCACCTCATTCTGAAAGAAAGAAGTGAAATGTGCCAACGTGACGGCCGTCTTGGTGTGTGGTGCGAGACGGGAGATGTAGTTCATTGAGCGTTTCACACAAACAAATGTGTTACTTCACAGTTTTACGACACATATTATCTTTTAAATTGACAAACATCATATGTGTAATTCGTGGCACAATTCAAACGGGATCGAAAGATAATCTTTCTCTCTCCATTGACTTCAATACATATTTTTTCGGAAATAAGGTCCCATGGAGGTCCACCGGAAGGGGAGGGACTTCGCCACTCTATTGGACGAGGAGTCAGATGGGATATCCAGAGTCTAGTTTAATGTGCTTTATGGAAACATGGCTCAACCAACATTTCCAAAGATGGTTCCGGACTGTTTGAGCCAACATTGATTGCATTGAGAGTTTCACCATGTCTTCACCATTCTGATTGCATAGGTTATACCCTTACGACACATATGTACCTCATACAAGCCAACTTCAAAACATTGAAACTACCCCTTTAACCAGAGCAGTTTCCAATCAGACAGGAGTCATTTAAGTAATGTTAGTTATATCCAAACACAATGCGACTGACCAACCCAGCTGTTCTGCTGATGAGGGTGTGCAGAAAATAAAGATCCGTGTCATGTTGGATGGCAATGACAAATTATGTATTTTGTTGTTTAGTGACAAGGACTTGTTGACAATTCTTCACTGCTGCACCATCTGTTGTGGACAAAAATAGCAAGACCCCCTCCTGTCCACTTTCAAAGCAACTTCTGTCTTATCTCCGGAGAGCCAAGGGGTCCAGATTGTTAATGTTTCCATTATCATTGAGGTAAGAAACTGCTTGTTTTATGGATGACAAAATAGTGTTAAGTAAATGGAGTCGGCTCAGGTGTCATCACATGTTGTTACTGTTCAATCAATCAATCAATCAATGTTTATTTATAACTCAGTGGTCTTCACAGTTTGTACAGAAATCAGTATGGCAATACGACACCCTCTGTCCTTAGACCCTCTGTCCTTAGACCCTCACATCGTACAAGGAAAAACTTCCAGAGAAAACCCACAGTTTAAAGGGGAACATGGGAGAAACCTCAGGGAGAGCAACAGAGGAGGGATCCCTCTCCCAGGACGGACAGACGTGCAATAGATGCCGTGTGTAAATCGAAAAGATAATACATTTACAACATAGGTAGTCCAAATGTTTGGAAATGCATGTGTCTATAATAGGAAGATGAATCCACGAGGATGTCAGCAATCTTGTGGGAGTCATCAGGGAAGTAGTATGATGAGAGTCAGGCAGGACCGCAGAGACAGGTTCAGCCACGACTCAGGATCCCGGCGTATATATGGACACAAAAAAGAGATTTGGGGGAAGCTGGGTTAATCGGAACATGAGAGTACACAGGTACAGACAGACAGAAAGTCGGAGTGTGGTGCCCCCCCCAACAGTCCAAGCCTATAGCAGCTAAACTAACGTGTCTACATACATGCACTCCCTTAGGATAGGTTGAGGGAAAAGGATAGCAAGTAAGAAGTAGGAAACAGAAGTGGAGAGGCACACACAGGGAGAAAGGTCCCCACTGGAACCTGAATTTATCAGAGGTAAGGAGATAGGTCAGTGACTACGTCTCACACTCCCCGGGCCGATCTAGGCCTTCTCTGCAACCTGTTACCCTTTAATAAACCTTGAGAGGTCAGAGAGGGGAAAGGTTGAGGATAAAGTGTTAAATATAAGATCTAAGTTTTTTGGATTTAAGTGAAAGAGTAACCCCCTGATCCCACTGGGAGCGTCTGCGCTGCGTTACGTTGTGGCTGAGCCCTGCTGCGACCTCCTCCTGCGTCGTAACCCACCAGGCGCGTTTCAAAACGTTGCGGAAGAGGAGCGTCATATGTGCAGCCTCGCAGTTGTTGTTGATTTTGGAATATTTCCTGGACATTTGTACTTCTACAAGTAGGCTACGTAGTTAAATGGTTTATGTTTGTGTCTGTTTAAATCGTGTTTATTGTTGTTATTTCCTATGTTGTTGTGTTGTAGACTACAGACAAAGTTAAGAATAATTGTAATATCCCAGTTATAAACGACATGAATCAAAGATATGTTGCTGTATTTTAGTGGTCAAAAAATGCATTCATCATCATAATTATTCTATATAATTTACACAGTGCCTGTAAACCGGAGGAGAACGCTGGCATTTCTCCTCCTACTTGAAAGACTACGGAGGGATAGGGGCTGCAAAATTAGTTGTGTGTGTATATATGCTATATATGGTCTGAACGTTCCACTTCCTACCTGCCCGACATTACCTTACGGCTGCGCCGCGTCAAAAATAGGATTCATCCTATATTTTAGAAATTCCTTGCGGCGAGGAGCTTCTGGGACGCTTCGAGTCGCGGCGTAGCGTGGCGCAGCGGGTCTGGTGGAATAGCACCCATTGACTAGAGTGGCCGCGATCGCTAAAAACCCCGCAGACGCAACGTAGCGTGGCGTGGCGCAGACGCTCCCGGTGGGATCAGGGGGTAAGAACTAAAATGTATAGGTGAAGAGGCACAACGTATCTTCGTCAATGCACTCTTATTAGATTATTTTTTTTTATCACTTATAAGCTTTATCAAAAAGGAAGGTCTTAAGCTTACTCTTAAAAACGGATAGGCTGTCTGCCTCCCGAACACAAACTGGAAGCTGATTCCACAAATGTGGAGCTTGATAAGAAAAGGCTCGGGCTCCCATTGTACTTTTAGAGACTCTAGGAACAACCAACAACCGTGCATTCTTGGAACGCAATGCCCTAGTAGGACAGTAGGGTATAATGAGTTCTTTAAGGTAAGATGGCGCCTGCCCATCAAGGGTTTTGTAAGCGAGAAGAAGAATTTTAAATGATATCCTGTGTTCTATAGGGAGCCAGTGTAAGGCAGCCAGAACAGGAGTAATGTGGTCCCTTCTCCTAACTCTAGTTAGTACACGTGCTGCAGCATTTTGAATCAGCTGAAGCGACTTAACTGACTTCTTGGTACACCCTGACAACAAGGACTTACAATAATCCAGCCTTGAAGTAACAAATGCATGGACTAATTTCTCTGCATCGTTTTGAGGCAAGATATGCCTACTTTTGGCAATGTTGTAGGCGGTCCTTGAGATTGATTTTATGTGGGCATTAAAGGATAAATCCTGATCAAATATAACACCAAGATTCCTTACAGTCTCACTGGAGGCCAAATTAATGCCATCCATAGTTAGTATATCTTTAGATAGTTTGTTTCGTAGATTCTTTGGGCCGATACAATAACTTTTTTTTATCCGTGTTTAACATCAAAAAGTTTAAGGTCATCCACGTTTTTAAGTCCTTGAGGCAGTCTTGAATTTTATTTAGATGATTAGTTTCATCAGGCTTGATGGATAAATATAGTTGAGTATCATCCGCATAACAGTGGACATTTACAGAATGATTCCTTATAATATGTGACCCGCTCTATCGAAATCAGTCGGAAGTCGCAACGGCTCATTTCAAAATAAACGTGGATTTGCGTAAAAAACCCGGGGTTCGGGTGTTTTGTTTGATTTTAAATAAACAAAGTCTTGGCTTTCAGAATATGAAACTTTTATTTCCAAAATCACACGATAAATACATGTTTGATGCTTGTAAAGGGAAGAAGACAGCTCTTCCTCGCCGCTCCGCTGTTCCGCAGCGCAGCTCCCCCTCCCTCCGGCTGAAATTATGAATGTAAGGTGTATAGTAATCATAGATAACACGTCAGGGTCCGTTAAAGTTTGTTGTCATCTGATTTCAATTAAACAAAGGCTTGGCTTTCAGAATATTAAACTTGTTTCGGCAAATTCAGATGATAAATACAACTTTGAAAGCTTGTAACGGCATAATTACAAGCGGAGAACGGAGTAACTTGGCGTCACAGCAGGCAAAACAACAGCCGGTGTTTCTCGTGAGTGTTTCCCCGGGAAACAAATACAATACACACAAATGCAAAATTACACAACCACACACACACGTATACACACAAAATATCTTCCCTCCGTAGTAATTTTATCATTTGCTCCGCTAATAATCAGTCAGATCGAACTTTGGTTTGCATGGAAGATTCATCGTTGACACACACAAACTGAGAGCGTTCAGATAAATAGGACCTAAACCAGCCTAACGCAGTTCCCTTTATGCCAACTAATGGCGCATTCACACTGCAGCGCGGAGCTCGCTTTAAGCGTGCCGAACCGTGCGGGACCTGTTTTTGGTTGTGCTCACACTAGGCCTAGTTCCGCCCCGGGGGTACTTTTTCGTCTTTTTTCTGGCCCGACAAATTTGTGGTTCTATCGAGGCCAACAAGCGGGGCCAACAACCGGGCGGAATATGCTGAACATATTTGACCGTGATTTAATTGTAATACACGTTTCAAAATGATGCCGAAGTAACAACATACTGATACCGGTTAGTACAAATCATGAATTAATGCTTTGACAAGTCTGCAGACAGACGGGAGGCGAAGAACCTTTTAAAATGCGTGATGCATCTTCTTATTACAGACACATGCATTTCCAAACATTCGTTCTACCTACGCTGTAAAATATATTATCTCTTCGATTTACACACGGCATCTATTGCACGTCTGTCCGTCCTGGGAGAGGGATCCCTCCTCTGTTGCTCTCCCTGAGGTGTTCTCCCATTTTCCCCTTTAAACTGTGGGTTTTTCTCCGGGAAAATCGGGAGGTCGGCTAAGCTAACGTAATATATGCTCCGACCGTACACACTCACAACAACGGCCTATACAGACATAAATAAGCCAGCGACTGTATTCACCATGACACAGACAGTCTGTGGTTTGTACTTGTTTATAACTTTTGTCTAGTTTCTCAACAGATATGAGGAGCTGTGAGCTTGAGTGCTAACAGCTGTTGTTTTTTTCTGGGGTGCTCGTTGAAGATGAAGTCACGGCTCCGCCTACACTGCGTTACTATAGTAACTGCCCCAGCTCCTAAACTGTAATGTGAGCGCAGCATTAAATTACTCTTGATAACAACCGGTCACAAGAAGGAGACTGGGAGGAAATAAAGCTAGTACCTCATTAGGTAGGGATTAACATTACAGGAGAGTTGGGGAATTAAATTCGCTGTTATTTAACTCATCAGTCCAGACGGCATTTTAACCCTCAGGAATGAAAGGATATGAAATGTAAAATACATTTGGAGGACCGAAGAGGAGGCAAAGATGTGCAGTGAATGAAATCAAAAATCATACTCAAAGTCATAACTCTTCACACACAAACATGAAGCATGCATGGGAACCAAAACAGGGGTATCTGATCTCCATCAAAAATAAACATCCATAAATAAGCTTAGAATTCACAGGGGGGAAAAAAACACCTTATCATTTTAGACATTTTAAAGTTTTCTTTAGTATCAAATAAATGGGTGAAATGATGAAATATCAATGCATAAACAGGCATAAATTGACATTAGCTAATTAAGGCAGTTTTACAAGTTAAGTGGGGGTAAAAAAACGACCCACAAACGTGCACTGGATGAGATTTAAAGTTACAGTTCAAATCATTTCACCTCCCATAGAGGAACACAACTTATCAGAATGGGGCATACAGGGATATTGAGTTTAACTTAACAAGAGATCAATTACGATTTTATCTTTTTAAAGCTTGTTTAATGGCTATTGGGCCTCTGATGTTCTACAATAGCGTATGGGTTATTGGCAGTTTGGAAAATCACCTTTTTAGTCAGGTGTCTTGCTTATGGACACTTCAGTATGTATTTCAGGTATTGTCTTCCTGATGAGCACAACAATCTGTATTCTTATTATTATGTAGAATCATGATTCTAGTTAGAATTCATCCAAAGAGTGCCGAATACACATTGTTTACTGTCAACGCTGATAGAAGGAAGTCATTGATATTCAGTTAGAGAATGCCTCCCACAATTCCCCTGTCCCCATTCAAGTGGTTATGAAATCATATTCAGAGAAACAATAATCATAATTGCATCGGATTGTTTGTCTGAGTTGCTTATTTGTATGACTTTGACCAAATCTCATTATCTGCTGCCGTGCAAATTCACCGAAGGCGTACTCCAGAAGAAGCAAATCTATCTGTGAAGAAACAATTATCTTCTTCCCCGGGAGGTGAGGTCATAATAACTGTCAGGACACAACAATTTAATCTCACTGGTGATAAACATGGCCATGCCTCGCTGTCCTCTACCACCATTAGCATAAATTAGGCTGTAATGGAAGGTATTACCATACAGGAAATACGACTGCAAAACATCCGCATCCATATTATCTCTCATTTGGAGATGTATTTAGTTTTCTATTAAACAGATGTATGGAGGTTAAAAACACTTCAACCTGTCTGAATCCTGACACATTTTAGTGTCAGCGCCGTAAAGTAATGGAGCAAATTACATTTTCCTTGACTCACAATTTCCTGTAGATGTAGTGAATAGTTAGAAAGCCATTGCTCAAGAGTCAGAAGTACTGAACCTTGTATTATTGGTGGATCCAAAAGGTTCATATACAAGACATCCTGCATCCATTGGTTTTCTATTAATTGTTATTCATTGCATTTGTATACAGATCATTTATTGGTTTCCTCAATTTACAAATCATACCAATGTAAAAAGGCTCACTAAATGTCAGAGAAACACTGAAAATATATAAGAGTCTAAAACTCAATGCAACCAGCAGGCTTGTATAAAACAAATGAAGTCTACGCCCAAAATGACATTACATCTCTATGACATCATCAGGGTTCATTTTGAAGGCTTGCTGAAGCTGCTTCAGAGCAAGAAGACATTGCAGTGTTGATTTCACAAGATGGAGCTAAGACAAGACCACACCATAATGTCATTGATGATGCAATGTTGTAGACAGATACAAAATATATATATATTTTACCGTTAGAGCAGTTCTGCTTCCTGTGCTGTGAGCATCATGACAGGACTATCATCACTCAATGAGCACAGACTGGAAGACTGAGGGAAGTTAAATTAAAGTAATAGTTAACGTTTTCAAATATAAAAGCAGGGCTTTGGAGAAAGAAACATTGGTTTATTTTGGCTGGATTTGATTGATCTATATGGTTAATATAATCTGAGGAATACAAGACACTTAATAAAATAGAACTAGACTCAAATTCTGTAGATTGGAAAAGACTCAAATGTAGTCTGACAAAAGTCAATTGTTTTTATTCTTGGACTTTTTCTGAGTTTTTTTCCCAAGAAGTGTGACTTTATTTTAAATCTAAAAAAAACAATGTTGGTCATTTAAAAAAAGAAAATGCACATGTGGCCCCTTATCCTCTTCTCTCGAAATGACATTTGACATTGAACCAAGAGGGAAAAAAAGACATAATGAACACAGTTAGCCCATTCCTAGTAATATACCAATCATGTCTTCTTTTATTTTTTATTTGTTGGAGTACTCCTTTGGATTTAGCTTAATTTAGTAAAACAATGTATTTCAATAACAAGGAGGAGAGTTGACTAAATATAAACCTACCGGACAATTTGCTGCAGGTGGAAGCTTATCTTTGTTCCTTAGAGGTTGTTTTCAGGACATGTTGGCTAGTGTCGTGAAACACTTCGTCACATGAAAGAAATGTAATTACCACACTCAGTCAACAAATATCTCATAGGAAGCAGTGAACAGCAGAGAATGAAGATGTATCGCCTTGCATGACTATCCAAGTGTGGAGTTCTCCTTTAAGGGAGGGACAGAAATAAAGTTGTCACATCTGGACTTCTACAGGATTCTTCCACATTCCCTGCACAGCCCCGGAGGAAAAGCCTCACACAGCCTGTGAAGCTGCTCTCACTTGTTAACTCTAAGGATAAAAGAAAGCCTTCTTGTGACTCACAGACACAATATTTTATGCCTCGTCCATCATGTCAGTTGTGATCCTGTGGCAGAATGTGTACATTTGTGGCTGTGAGAGAGGTGTTTGTTTTTGTGTGGGTCTTTCCAGCTGGAACTGAATATATTGAGAGTGACATTTTTGCACAAACAGCTTTCATGATGCTGCTGTTTGAGGTGCCTGCAGGCTTCCCCTACAACCGGGTGTTAGAAATCTTGCCTAATAGGAAAAGAGCCAATAGAGTTTGAGTAAAAATGGTCCTGATTATGACGACCAGCTGAGCTATACAACTATTGCTGTGTCTCAATTTGGATACTACCACTCAGTACACTGCATGTTGTGCACTTTGAACACCTCGTGAATTTAGACCTACAGTAGCACTTTTGTCTCAAAACGCAGACAGCTGATGTGCCCTCACCAAGTGACGATCGCTGCTGTTAGCTAGCGTTATCATTTTGTTCTTATTTGACAGCAGTAGTTTTGTTCTACGACATTAAATACATCAGCAGTGACCCCACTGGGGATTTTTGAAGACTTTATGTCTGAAAAACGATCGTTGTTACCAAGTGGCTGAATAGGACTACAGAAGTTGTGGAGGACGTTGTACGTCATTACACCGAACACGTAAAACACTCCTCTACGTTAGTTTGCCCTGTTCTGCTTGAAAGCAAGTACCTGCCTCCTGCAAACTGTTCAAACAAACGCTTCAACTTGTACAATTTGAATCTGTATTTTTTAATATCGATCTTAAGTTGGCGTGACGTTGAAGTCGTGCGACCCTGCTGTAGTTTGTTTATAGCATAACGTTAGCATTTTGCTTCTGGCGATTAGATTTATGATTCGAAAATGATAAAAGTAGGGTAGACATGTGGATATTATCCGGCTGAACAAAACTAGAGGTTACTTACGTAACCCCAGTTCTCAGAGTAACATGAAGTGAGATGTCTCACTATGGGATGCGCCTCATCGCGGAGCAAACAGAAGCATCAATCTCATTTACGCCAATTCTGATTGGCGGGTGATCTCGACGTCAGCGTCAGGGAATCCACCCCCTATAAGTAGCTTGCGCTACGTCGCATGCGTCATTCAAAATAAGCACCTCTTCTCGCTTCACCATAGCGAGGAGGGCCGTCTGGTGAGACATCTCACTTCATGTTACTCTGAGAACTGGGGTTACGTAAGTAACCTCTAGTTCTCATTCATAACACTCCGTTCAATGTCTCACTATGGGAAATCGTAACTCCCGTATTGCCAGACGAGCTTATCTCGAAAGTCACCAAGACCAACCAGAACCTTACAGCTAGAGCTCTAACTCAGCAGGGTGCCCAGCACTGCTCGAGCCACACTAGGAGCAGAGACGTCTAGCCTGTAAAAGCAGACAAAAGTGAGCGGCGAGGACCAGCTCGCCGCTGCACAAATGTCTTGAATGGAAACACCCTTGAACAAAGCCCAGGATGTAGCCATACCACGAGTCGAGTGAGCACGCAAACCTGAAGGTGCCTGCAAACACTGACTCGTATAGGCCAAAGCAATTGCCTCCACAATCCAGTGGGAGAGCCGTTGCTTGGTAACAGGCCTGCCCTTCTGAGGGTTAGCCCAGGACACAAAGAGTTGGTCATTATGACGAAACTCCTTTGATCTGTCCATATAAGTGCGTAAAGCACGGACTGGACACAGCAAATTCGGCTGCTGTTCCCCACAGTCCAAAAGGGAGTACTCTGTATTCGTAACAGACCCCCTGAAATGCGAATCTCAGATATTTCCTGTGTGGGGAATATATTGGGATGTGGAAATACGCATCTTTCAGGTCGACTGATGTAAACCAGTCGTTTTGTCGCACGAGACGCAGCAGAGATGTGTGAGTGAGCATTCTGAATTTGAATCTTCTTAGATACGCATTCAGAGCCCTCAAGTCTAGTATTGGCCGAATTCCGTTCCCTCCCCGTTTGGGAACGAGGAAATACTTGGAATAAAAGCCGCTCTGACTCTGTTCTGCGGGTATTATAGATATAGCTCTCTTTTCTAGAAGCGAGAGGATCTCTCTTTCTAGAATGAGGGCTGACTCCCCTCGGGCTTGTGAATATACGATGCCCGAGAAGCGAGGGGGGGGTGACAGCGAATTGGAGTTTATAACCCTGTGTAACTGTTTTTAACACCCAAGCAGACGTTGTGAGCATCCTCCACTGTTCGCTCCTTCGACCCGTTTATTGTCCGTCTTTTGAGAGAGCTCGTAGCTGCTCTCAAAAGGGGGACAAATGGCGGGCTGTTTATTGGTTTTATTGTTTTTATTGTTTTTTCTTTCATTTTTTTGAGCTGCGCCCTCGGCCCTCGGCCTGGATGCGTCAGCGGAAAATGCTTTATAAGAGAAAACTGAACAATATTGTGACAACATGTGTGTTGGTGCACTTGAGGATGGCGTTGAGGCATCTCTCGAAGCAGCAGGAACACACCTGGAGCTGGGGAACCGTGGACTTCCAGGTCTGTCACGGGGGGGAGAAGAGGGGGCTGTCAGACCGGCCGCTTCTTCTTCCTCGCCTGCTGGCCGAAATTCTGGGTTGGCTGTGCCTGGGCTGCAGCCGGAACCGGAGATTTTCTGGGCCAGTTTGTCCTCGTCTCCTGCCGGGGCTGGGGACTCTGGGCGGACTGTGACCTCTGCAGCTTGGGTATCTTGAACCGAGCTGCTGGGGCGGCCTGGGTGAAGGACTGCCGCCGTGGAGGGGGCGCCTGGACCCGTCGAGGGAGACAAAGGTGGAGGGCCTCGTCTTCCTTCTTTTTGGACTCGCATCTCTTCTCCATGGAAGCTAGCGCAGATCCAAAAATTCCCTCGGGAACGATGGGCATGTCCAGCACATCCTCTCGTTCCCGTTCTGGGAGGTCGGTGAGGTTGAGCCATCTCGCTCTTTCCTGCACCACCATAATTCCCATAGCCTTGCCCGTGGCCTGGACGGCGCAGCGTTGAACACGGAGACAGATGTCTGTGATCGCCGCTATCTCGTCCAGTACTGCCGGTTCAGGGTTGCTTGACATTTCCTCGCACAGCTCCGCTTGGTATGCGGTTAGCAGCGAGGAAATGTTCAATGCCCTGGCGGACAATGCTGCGGCTCTGTAGGACCGTTCAGTCATGGTTGACTGGAACCGGTCCGCCTTCGCCGGCAGCGTGGGGTTCCTGCTCGGTGCAGACACCGTCCTCGGGAGGAGGTGAGCTGCCACCAGCGGTTCCATCGGTGGCATGCGGAGTAGGCCGAGCCTCTCTATGCCGTCGCAGTCTAGGGAGGAGGCACCCTGGATCGGGGTCTTGTTGCTGAAGGGCCGGTCTTTCCACGAGACCGACACTTCTTCCAACATCTCCGGAAAGACTGGTAGGAGTTGTCTCTTTGTCCTGGTTGCTTGGGGCAAATTCTTGCCCTCGTAACGGGATCTGGAGGTCTCCTTGGCCATTTCAGGCCATGGGATGTCCAGTCTGGCTGCGGCACGCTGACACGGCCTGCAGGTCCATACTTAGACAGGGCGAAGCTGGTGTGCTATCGCCCCCGCGAGCAGTCATCGCTCCCGGCGTTGCAGCCTGAGCCGATGACATGAAGACATTATCTTCCTGCTCGTCAGATTCAGACAGGAGGAATCCCGAGGCGTCCTCGTCATCCTCCGTATAGTCCAACTCTAGGACGTCTTCCGCGGGCTGGACCATGGTGAGGTCCAGCCGGGAGCTCCAGCTTGGTATAGCATGGGGCTCCGCTCGCGCGTCCCTCGCTGCTACCGAGTCCCAGCCTGACACGGCGCGGGGCTCCGGTTCTGCAGCGGCTACCAATGATGAGCCCCAGACTGACACAGTGCGGGGCTCCATCTCTGTGGAGGACGCCCTTGTGTCATGATTTCCATCCGGTAAATCAGGGGACATGAGGGGGTCCTGGCTCGACAGGCTAGCTTGGCGAGCTAGCCGTCGGCGGAGGCTCCTCGTGGTGAAACGAGCACAATGCCCACATGAGCCGGGGTTGTCGATAGCCTCCTGGGCATGTTGCAGCCAGAGGCAGGAAGAGCAGACCTGGTGTGCGTCTGTGTCCGAAATCTTTAACCCGCAGCCGCAAAGCCGAGCCTCCGGTTCCCTGGCTCCTCTGGTGTGAGGGAGAGACGTGTACATCTTGTTCGCCATTACGGCGACGTAGGAAGGACGCGCTCGTAGCAGGTGCGTTAGCCGAGAAAAAAATCCTCTCCAACCTGCCGTTAATCCGGAGAAAAGACGACGGTGTAGGATTTATTCCCGAAGAATATTAACTGGTGTGTTAATATTCTTACTTAATCCTATTCTTCTCTGGTGGAGAAGAAAGGAAAAAACGTCCTCGCTAGCGTGGTGTCGGTAGCAATGAGGGTAAGCTAGCAACAGGTGTGCTGCTAGCCTAAGTCAAAACCTTACCTTTTCAATTTTCGGAGAAAAAGGAAAAAGGGTGAGGTCGAATGTGGCACTAACTGGTGTGTTAGTACCTGTGGAGGAAACTTCTGTGTAGCAATGCAGTGGGAGTCACCGACTC
>CALSBZ010039313.1:0-14881 GCA_943591055.1 Gobionotothen gibberifrons | reverse complement strand
CTCATCAGTCCAAAGCAGAGAAATGTTATTTTAAGTTAAAGGTGAGCTTGTCCCTGTGGATATAACCCCTTCTCAATGATTCTAAATGTTATATTAATTCACCATTTACCTTTTGATAAAATATTAGTTTATCGGAAATACATTGTCTCTTCCATAAAACATAGGTTTGAGAAATAAATGTTCCAATATGAAATCCATTACTCAATATAATTGACTCTTCCCTCCCTTTTCTTACATATGTCACATATGAAATAATAACTTAGGAGTCTATTTAAGCATGGTATAGTTTATAATTAATCGAGAAGACTCAGTATCACCTGTGTGCAGCTTACAAAAAATGATTGTGAGAAACATATTATGCAGGAAATGTATACCTTTGTTGAAAAACAAAGCATATCTGATTTGGGAGAAAAAGCTTCATCCCCCTTAACATCTGAGTTACTACTGATGGCAGACTCAATGTTGTCTGTTCTGTTAGTGCCAGCTATTAAGGACAAAGCCGGTAAAATGGGAAGCCTAGATAACTATAGGCCCATAGCATTAGCCAGCATATTGTCAAAAGTCCTAGAAAGAATTCTGCTGGACAGATTAGATGACTTTATTAACACAACAGATAACCAGTTTGGCTTTAAGGCTAAACATGGCACTGATTTGTGTATATACGCCTTAAAGGACATTTTCAACAAATATAGAGGTAATAACTCATCAGTTCTTATGTGTTTCAGTGATGCTTCTAAAGCATTTGATCGTGTTAATCATAGGAAGTTATGTGTTGAACTGAGTCAAAGAGGGGTGCCCAAATACATTGTGAGAATTCTGGTCTACTGGTATGGCCACCAGACTATGCAAATCAAATGGGGCAATAGGGTCTCAGCCCCATTTGGGGTTAGCAATGGTGTCAGACAAGGTGGAATTATGTCCCCAGTTCTTTTTAACCTGTCCTTATCTGTCCAAGCGACTGAGAGCCTGTAATACTGGATGCATGATTGATAGTACTCTAGTGAACCATATTATGTATGCAGATGATGTTAGTGTGCTGAGTCCATCTAGCGCTGGTCTTCAGCAGCTTCTTGCTGTTTGTTCTGTGTATGGTGTGGAACATGACATCAAATACAACGCCAGTAAGAGTGCTGTCATGATCTTTAGAACCAAAGAGGATAAATGTCTTACATTTCCTGATTTTAAATTGTCTGATATTAATGTTAGTGTCTGTAATAAGTTAAAATATCTTGGACACTTTATTACAGAACAAATGACAGATGATGAAGATATGTATAGGCAATGCCGCATGATGTATGCACAAGCAAACATTCTCCTACGTAAGTTTAGTGCATGTACAGATGGAGTGAAGATGTCTCTGTTCAGAGCATATTGTACACCACTCTACACTGCACATCTGTGGTCAAACTACAGAAAAGCAAGTTCACAGAAACTTCAAGTAGCTTATAATGATGCCATGAGAATATTGCTGAAGAGACCTCGATGGTCTAGTGCAAGTGAAAAGTTTGTGGCTGCAGGAGTCAATACTCTACAAGCTGTTTTAAGAAATCTCATGTATAAATGTATTTGCCGGCTTAATGACTCTGATAATGAAATCCTCTTGGCCTTATCGAACATAAGGTTTAGTACACGCTACCAATCGCAGCTGTGGAGACATTGGTATAGTTGTCTCTTTGTAGGACACTGATTTAAATTATTCTTAAACTATGAATTATTTTTATGCTGTGTATGTAATTTATTATATGTAATGCCTTGTATTTTATCTACGTAATGTCTTGTCTTTTACCCTGAGTCTGTAATAAAGTTTTCATTCATTCATTCATAGCATGAATGATAGTGGGTGAACAAAATCAACCTTACATTTGAAAACAGGTTTGCATTCCTCCACGTAAGGTGACGTTATCATTGGAAACAATAAAAGCTAATTGTTTTTCGATGTAGAATCTATAAATTGAATCATCAGAGCAGAACAGAATGGTTGTATTGTAGCCTGAGTCTCGTGCAGCCTCCATATAATGTGAATACATGTAGAACTAGACATAAAGAGGCCCCTGACATTAGGCCTATTTTATCAAAAGTAGGGGCTTTTAACAGCTTGCCAACGTACAGGCATCCTCTGCATAGCAGTATGAATAGCCTTAAAAAAACAAACAACCCACTCTGTGGTAACGAGAGTCATGTATCTGAACCAAATGCCCAAAGTGAAGCCGTTAGTCTCATATGACTGACCCAAGGGTTGGTGCTGGTGTGACAGGGAGGCTTCCAAGTGTTCAAAGCAGAGGTCAAGCTTTCAGTTCATGGCTCGGTGGGGGGAGCGGACCCACAGTATCAACGGCTGTAATGTTCAGGAAATGGTGTCCATTCTCGGACCAGACCATCAATGTCATTTCATGTAGAGCAGCCATAGCATCTCTGTGACTGCACTCAGCCGGACTTTAGCAGGGCAGAACTGGGTGACTTTTAGTGAAGCCGTCCAAGGCCATAGACAAAATGGAACCACGTACTAACAAAAGGGACACAAGGTCATCAATGTCTCTCTTTACCTTTGGCCTAATTGTAAAACAAATTAGTGGAAGAAATGTGGAACACTAATCCATCATCATGTGAAATTTAGAGTTAATTTAATAATTATTTATGGGTTGAAGTGAAATTAACATTAACATTATAACTAAAGTCAGTCAAAATTGGACGTGCACGCATCAGAATCAAAGCAATACACCATTTCCCCAGCTCTGTAATGAAAAGGATAACAAGAATACTGTAGGTACATTACGGGAGTGTTAAAACACCCAAACATGCACACGTATCTTATTCTAGTAGAGATTAGAGGACAGGTCTAATGTTGTGAACAAAACTATCAAGTCAAAGTTATTTTATAATTGTAATTTATCTAATACATTTAATTTAATAATTAATCTTAAATTACTAATAACTCTAAAGAAGGCAACAATTTACAACGTGAATAAGGTGAATACTTATCCAAAGTGTGTGTGTGTGTGTGTGTGTATGTGTACAGCTTGTCTGCCCAAGGTTAAAACATTTGGGGCAGCAGTGAGAATGTTATGAGAAACAATGTGTTGCTCAGACTGAGCTCGAAGGAAGCTAGACTGGATTTTCTTTAAATAAATCAAAACACTTGTACATTAATTAAATACATTTTACATTCAGCTTGAGCTGGCTTTAATACTTTCTTTATGGTATTTCAATTGGGCTCAAGTAGAACCTTTACACGGATTTGGCTTGCAACACAAAGTGATACTGATCTCTGTCTGTTAGGATTTGGAAGTGTCATTATTTAACTGTAATTACTTATTTTAAAGAGATTGCAACATTATACTTTTTAAAGAATTGCTCAATTACTTTAACACATTTATTATGCAGACAATAAAAACCTCAACAAATATATTGATTCTGGCTTAACCAGCGACCTTTACTCTTTTGTTCATAAGCTCGGTTTCAGAAAACTTGTCAGTAGTTTGACAACTATTAGAATTGCAGTAATGTCTATGAAGACCAATTGGTTCATACGAGAAATAATCTGAAGCAGTTTAATAAAGAATGGTAAACTATATTTAAAACTTTTGTTTTTCTTTTTTTCAACTTGAACTGTTTGTTTTTTTTTCTGTTTTTTTTCTTCAAATTGAACTTCAACTTATATTAATTATCTGAATCCAGTGGCCAGTTGGAATAGATAATCAACAAAGTTTCCATTTTGCAGCAACAGCGCAAAAGGTTTCAACAATAATTCGTATTATGTCTGAGTCTAGTTCTGTCCTATCTGCTTTGTTTCGGAATGTGTTCAATACATTACGTTTTTTTCCATTATTACCATACAATACATAGATTTAACAATAAATGAAACAAATAATACAACATTGACCTAATTGAGCAGACAGATTTTGCCATCCTGACCTCCTCAGGCAGGTATTTGCGACCAGCAGTGATGCCTCTGAGGGTCTTAGGGTATAAGACGGGGAATGGGGTTTATACAAGGTTGAAAGATATCTTAACATACCCGCAATACAATTTAAAATGTATTCTTAAAGCAATATCATCTTCTTTTCTTCTTACACCTACAGTGCACACACTGAACAGTGTGCTTCTTGTTTACATTTTCCTCTGCACACTCAGAGGCAGGACATAAAAACACTCTTTTGCTATTTATTTTCATTTTGCAGCACATTTATACCACCAGAATTTTGCTTTACATCTTTACATTATTTATTTTTCTCAAGTCATTTACTTTTGGTGAGTTAACTAAAGTCTAATTCATTTTACCCTGGCTATAGACTGATTCATTATTAGTTGTTATAAAACATACACAAGACGGCGGGTAGACAAACCAATATAGACCCCCCATACAAACAATTAGACAAACAAACATGAACTCGTAATAAACACCAGCGTGACAGCAAAGTTCATCCAGCTCAATTTAGTCCGAATTAAGAGGTTTCAGAGGGGGTAGGGAATTATCTAGTGGGGCGCCTTGACTCGCGCGTCCACCCTTGTATACAAGTGCTAAGATTGTGCCTGAAAGCCGTCCAAAAGCGATAACTAGCTTATCCTCTTGCGACACCACTACTCCATCAGTGGCGCTATGAACCCCCGACCAGGAGCGCATAGACTTTTTTCCCTCTACCCTTTCTCTCCAACAACAGCCCAGTTAACTGTAGTCCTACTCGACCAGCCTATACACTCGCTATCGAGTTCATCACAACGATGAAACACAGTTTTGTTCTACACTTGCTTGCCACTGCCCACCCGTGATCAATTAGCCTATAATTGTATGTATGCACCCCGGACCGGCACCAGTTCGTCCAGCTAAAATGGGAACTGTGTCGCGTCGGACGATGCACGCACCTCACGCTGCCCCGGCCTTGTATGGAATGTACAAGACGGTCACAAACAACGAGTGCTTTTAGACCATCTCGTTTTTAATGGAGACGGCGGTGGTGTGAGTTAAAGCTATAGACAAAAAGCTGTGACTTTCTCCCTCTCAGCTGCACAGCTCCAGCCCCACAAACACGGGGAGGTATTTACACACACACCCGTGGCTGCAGCTGGAGCCGTGTTTACAGAGGCGACACGAGTAATATCTCCGGCTGCTTATTTTTAACTGCTAGTGTTGGCCGCTGAAACCCCCAGAATTCGGCGATTCGTTCAATACAAATCTTTACATTGCTTTCCTACAGAAGTTCCACTTTACTGATGCCTTTCTTTAAGGTTTCTCTAAACATGAGCTGTGTATGCTTGTATGGCACATACGTCCCGAGCAGCATACACAGAGGAAATCAGCCAGGACAAAGTCCCCAGACACTGATCTCCTGGGTTTTTTTTCATCCCCAAATGTTCATTAACCAAAAACGAAACACAGCCGCTCAGTTTCACAGGTAATTTTAGGATACCGTCAATCACAGATTCTGGTAAGGCAATGTCCAAATATGGATTTACACTTACCAGTTCTGAAGATTTGTTGGTACCCTGCCGACAACGCCAATTTGTGGAGGAAACTTCTGTGTAGCAATGCAGTGGGAGTCACCGACTCATGAAGGAGACACGAGGAGAGCTGGAGCTTTGATGGCAAACACTGATGGTTTATTTGGAGTTTCGGCCGGAGAGTTGACAAGACAGGTGGTGTGTAACGGGTTGACACAGCGGTTGCCAAACCAATTCTGAAGAACTCTTTCTGCAGCTCGATGTTTTATCTAGTTCAGAGTGTAATAGTCAACATTCTTTATCAGTGAGACTAAGCAATATGGACCCTGAATCTAACTAGAGCTCTCGTCCATAGACTGGCAACAACAATGCGCCCAAGCTGCCCCTCCTTAAGAGAGATAGCAGCTATACCCAAGGCCGTAGACCAATGCCATGGGAAAGGAGACAGTGAGAGGAGAAAATGATGAACTGTGTCAAAGGATGAATACCTAAGCAAATTATTTCCCTAACAGTACCTACAATCTTCTCTTCAAAGAATATCTAACGGTAGCTCACGAGCGCCCGTCGACCGAATTCCTAGCTAGGATAGCTGGGTTCCGTCTGTGGACAGTTAAGCTGCGCGGCTGCCGAAAAAAGAGATGTGCTCTGAAGCGAGAAGAGGTGTTTGAATGACGCATGCGTCGTGGCGCAAGCTACTTATAGGGGGTGGATTCCCTGACGCTGACGTCGAGATCACCCGCCAATCAGAATTGGCGTAAATGAGATTGATGCTTCTGTTTGCTCCGCGATGAGGCGCATCCCATAGTGAGACATCGAACGGAGTGTTATGAGCGTGCATTTATCAAGTTTTCCACAGATCTTATTTCGAGCTATTTTCCAAAATTCTATGGAGAAATCCCATTGCTTTTTTGTCCAGGAAACCCATGCGCAGTTTATTTCCGGGTCTGCCTACAAAAATACGTGATCCCTGCACCACTCTATAGAGCACCTTTAATTACAATGACAAAATACAACAGCATGTTTTTAGTTAATTTATTCAATAATCCAACAATGCATCTGTTTTATTGCTCATACATGTTTTGCATGCACACATCTTTTATTTATGTATTTCATGCGTATTTACTCCATTGTGTTTGCTTAACCATATCCCTCATTTCACACAGCGGCTCAATTGCTTTTTGATGCATTTTGTGATGTGACAGAGAGGGCTCATTTGGCATGATGTGCTGTCACAATGCTCATCTTTATCATGTGAAGGTGTTTGGGATTCCCGTGCAGATGCCTCCTAATGGAGCTTAAGACTGCTGCAGCATTCATCTGTGACGGGCCAACAGGGGAATCACACAGTCATTCACAACACATGTTCACAGATCATTGTGGCATTAAGAATGAGGGTGATTTGTCTAAATATGCTTTAATTTATTCCCTTTGTGTCTATAATTGTGTTGAAGATGATGAATTGTGGTAGAATGATGCCTTCTTTCCAAGACAGTTACATAACTATATTATGTGTGGTATGACATACTGCCAAACAACAACTAAAATCACAATGTTTTAGATGATTGGTAGTCTTGTGAATCTATACAGAATATATTGTTCTTACCTGTTTTCCCGGTGTACTGTTAGAATGTTAGAGGAAAATAGGAAGTAAACAAGGGAACCAAGGGAGCACAAAACGTTACTTTCTTGTTCTGGTCTGCAATTGGACCATAGATGTTGTGGTTTGGTAGCAGCACCCAACCTCCAGGCCATCAGTAAGGACATGTGGCATTACAAATGATTATCCTATCCCTAACAGGTATATAGATGAATATAGACCCTAAAACATTCTTATGTCATCAAATGTATGTATATAAATACAACTCGTACATGCCAAATGGGTCAACATAACTTGGATGGTTATAAATGTTTAGTCAGTGTTGGTTTAAGACTTATTATGTGTCATACACAGTATGTCTAAGTGAAAGACAGATTCAATATCTACATCTCCAGCCAAAAACACTTGACAATATAAGTGAGTTATTGTCAGAGATCTGCCACTTTTGAACCTTAATATGTATGCATAGGCCCGTTATTAACTGTCTAACCAAGATCACTTCTCATCGTCCATGGAGTTGGACATGCAGTTTAAGATAATCTCATAGGATCCCCCCGAGTTTATTTGTAAATCTGTGGAAATAGCTAAGTAATTTACTTTAATTTGAGTTGTTCATTATATTTGGTTCCAAATTCAAGGATTAACCTCAACACGGACATTAAAGCCTTGAATTACAACCCAAAAAAAGTTCTATATCTATAGTAGACTTAAATTAAAATGTAAAAATACCTCCAAATAGATTTCACTTTTATCTTCAGGGTTTGTCCTTAAAATGTGTCCTTTTCTTTGGCCCTGGATTGAACGGTCGGAACCAGGAAGTCTTACATTTTGGAGGCCAATGAAGATCTCTCTTGGACATCAACATTGAGCTTCAATCTTTAAAGGATGTCGGCAAACTTTTCTTCAGGCTCCACATTCTCTTTTGGACTGAGCTAAAATTAATTGAACATATTTTTGACATATAATAACATTACAAAACGTCACAATGTTGTATCTTCTTTTTTTAAAAATGATTATCCCATTCTTTTAATGTATTAATTGGTAGTAGAAGACTTCCTATCATTCACACTAGTTTTATTTTCTTGCATTCTTTGTCCAGTTGAGCACAGTCCCTTGTAAACATTATTTCATAAAACCAATGTGGACTAATTGCACACTTAGTCACCAATATACATCCTTATGTACAGTATGTGCTTTGATGGACTGTTTCAGTAATTCACTGTATCTGCTACTGATGAAGTCTTTGTGTATGCATTAATGCACCTTATGATATGTGTACAGCATGTGTGTGGACGCTTTGATTTAAAGGTTTCTCAGGAAATCAATTAAAAAAACTATTAGATGTCTGGTGGTTAAAGTCAAATATGCGTTGAATGAAAACTCCTCATACTGTACCCTGTTACAGATTGCTTTAAACCTTATGTTGTGTCCGGGTCTCCCGTGACCCGTTTCAAGTTAAAATGATATAATAACTTCATGATATCCTCCACAACAGCTATATAAACACTGCAAAACAGATTTTGACCATTTTAGCCAAGTGTATAATTTGGTGTTTGGGTCTGGGAAGACCCAGCAGAATTGTTGTGGGTCACTCAAATAGTCTTTGTTTTGTGTGTTTTGGACTGAAATACATCACGGGTCAAAATGTACCCGTGAACACCATGAACGGTAACAGCTTTCGAACACAACACAAGGGTTAAGTCGCCCACAGTAATTGATACAACATATCACCATAAAAAATGTAGGAAATACATATCCTGTTTTCACCCCCAAAGCTTTGCAGAGAGATTCACATTATTGTCCAAGATATAAGATAATGTATTTGTTTTTGTCTCAGAGCAATCAGTGCTTCCTGTACTCATACGATTCCAACTAGACAAACCTCCGGTGGAAACGTGAAAAGCTCAAAGCACATATCTCATTACAGGCTTTTGTTTATAGCATTAACTCTGCCCGATGCTGCAATCTCCTTTTGTTCTCTTTTCAATTCTTCATTGCCATTTTCTCAGTTTTTCCTCCGATTCATTCGTTTAGTGCTTGATAGCTTCTGTGAATATGTTGGATTTCATGGGAGTTGCTTTAAGGAAGAATCTGAAATGGAACCACAGTGCCACCTCAGGTTCCAGAACGGGGCGAATGCCAGCCATGCTAATGCTTACAAATATCATAATACATTTCAATGATGCACGATAAAACAGCCCAGCATGTGTTCTGTATTATATTACATTTAATTAGTGGACTAAGTGTGCACTGAGAATAAAGGAAAATAAAATGTTTCCCATCAGCATAAAAATGTGACCTAAATTTGATTTCCAATATGTCTGAAGTATTGTTCTCATCATGCTGGTTTGATGTCAGGGTTCTCCATTAACTTGCAAACAACAATCCTGTAATGTGTTCAGTAATGACTCATATACTGTATATATGTAATGCAACAGCTAGTCCTTTGTGACTCTATCGCATCAGATAACTCACTTACTCAATAAATTGAATAATTCAGAGAATGTGTTACATGTGCTAGCAGCTTGTTGTACATCACTATAGGTACTGCTGGGACCAGCTCTAAGATAAAAGTTAAGAGTCCATATGTTGTTGAAGTTTGTAATATAAGTGTGTATTTGCACATATTAGTTTATTAGTTGATAACTGTCAACGTGCGATGCTTTGTTCATTACACTTTAACAAGAGAGAGGTGTGAATTAACTAAGTAGATATACTTACAGTAAGTACAATTTGTACTTTTTACTCCACTACATATCTGTGTTACTTTACAGATTTGGATTATTAGCTAATAAAAAATCTTAATCCATTATTAAAGGTGGGGTAGGTACATTTGAGAAACCGGCTCGAGATACACTTTTTGTTATATTCCATGGAATGCTCTTAACATCCCGATAGCAATGAATATCTTAAGTGCTTTGACAAAAAATACATAAAAAAATGTCATCTGTGGAAGCCGTAGTGCTGTAAAAAGCACGACCAATCATTTTAGCCGGCCCGGCTAAAATAACTGGATGGCCTACCTGCCTGTCAGCCTTCCATCTGTGCACAAACTTATCTCGTGCCCTCATTGGTCATGTGCGCGTTCATGTGTGTTGGAGGAGGGGCTCTGTAAGGAAGTGGCAGATTTGTTCCGGCTGTGTATTTTCAAATTCTAGCGCATTCGAGCTGGTTTCTCCAAAATTACCTACCCCACCTTTAAGTTAACGCTGACATGTTAAGATATCCAGCAGCAGTATAAGAAACCCTCTTTATTCATCACACACATGGGTAATAATAATCAAATCCTCCATTTTCGTCTCCATTTTAGTTGGAAGGTTGTTTAACTTAGGTGAATGATTCCTTGTTGGAAGTGAAATGGTGTTTAAGAATAAGAAATCCAAAAGCCTAATATCTGGTAACAACTGACATATACAGTTCCTTTTTAAAACTTTTGGAAGGCCCAACTCTAAACCCAGACCGTACTGCATGAAAACATATTTACCCGTAATGGTTTGATTAGGTTTTGATAATGGTACTTCAATGCAGCATTGTACACTAACACGTAGTTAGGGGTCCCCAAAGTTACATATTTTAAGAAGAAATGAAGGTAAAAAAACATTGGATCTTACCCTTCCCAAAACTACCCTTAACATATTTATTAGACCTTCCCTTCCAGGTAAATTCCCACCTTTTCTTCCACTGTATGTACAGCCTTAGTTTCTAGAGGCCTTATAGTACTATCTATGACCAGTATAATGCGTGACATTGGTCGTGTCTCCATTTAGGGAATCAGGGATGTTTCTCATAGTCAACAGTAGCCAAGGTTTGTGCACTTCTGAGACAAAATGCATCGTTTTCTCCAGCATTAAAATAGGATGCACTCCTTGCTAATACACCACCTGAACTCCACCCTCAGCAGAAGAGCACACTCTGGTACTGACTGCTATCACATGGTGTGCTGCACAGCTGTTCAAATGTAAGGCATTCACAGTGACAGAAGTGAAGACAATACATTTTAAATCTTCAGATGAAAATAACGTCATTAAAAATGATACAGGACTTAAGAATACCATGGTTTGCTTCCAGAGCAGACGAGTGCATTGTTGGCCATGCAGGTGTTCATGCTATTATTCCAGAGGGGAACAGCAAGAGTAATGTTGTTTTCCTGACCCTGAACATGCTGACTGTAAATAAAGACATCTTCATGTGGGTTATGGTTATTGTTACTTTGTCTACTAAGTTTGTCAGTCTAATCTGTTCATTATGCAGCATTGGTTTACTTATTCGGCCCTCATCCAGGTATACATGATCCTTTCCACCTTTAAATGGTATTCCTTACTCTCTTCTTTGTGTTTCTGTGATCACTTGATTTAATGTATTTATCATTGTTTATATATATTTTATATATATATAACTTAAATAAAATTTAGCATTCAAACCCCCACTCACTCAAATCACACAATTATACAAATATTGAATCAACTATTATAGATTTACACTTCCAGCCCAAATACAGCTCAGTTTCTTTTTTTCTTTTTTTTGTATGTGTTAGCATAATGCTATCTGTCCACATTCATTACAGTCAGGTTAAACATGCACTGTACTAACCTGGTTACTGTCAATTCATAAAGACATGCATCAGGTCAGTAATCAGACTTCCCCCCAACCTGATGTCATATAGAAGCCAGGTCTGCCTTTATTATTGTATTGTATAATGAGCTTCTCACCATAATCTTTAGCTGAAAACAGCTGCCTGGTGCCGCTGGAAATAAGGTTTATGACAGCAGAGAGAGTGAACTAAAAGAGGAAAGATGCACACCGTAAAGCCCAAAAATAAGCAGAAAGATGCTAAACCTGGTAGAACTGTAGATGAAGTGATCTGTCTGTTGTGGATTGGCTTCTGCAAGCAGCATCTTTCTCTTTACACATCATCTAATTAAATGCTAATATGGACTAAATGTGAAAGTGCAGAAACAAAGAATATTTATTGCATCCTGTCACCTGCAGATGTTACACTGCCAGAAAGAGTACAAAATAGTAATCTTTTTTATTTATATTGTTCATTTATTTGTGTTTATGAAAATGTTCATCTTTGCCTGGTTTATGTGAAACAATACACCACAGTCTCACAAACTGCAACAGCAGCTGCTCACATCCCCAAACAGATCTTTTATGTTTGTATCTCTCTGGAGCTTTCCGCGCCGTCTCTCTTCTGTAATTGCGAATTCACTTTTTCGGAGGGGATCACTGAATTGTTTATGGAGACAAAAGAATCCACACAATCAATCTTTAACAATGTAGTAACAGCTCTGGTTTAGTTTCTGAGACAGCACATGTAAACTTTCTCCTGGAAGAAAGGGGAGCCTGGATGCTGGATATGGATAAAGGCAACCTGCCAAGTGCAGCAGCGCAGACGAACACATCGAGTCTGACGGGCTGCGGTAACAGATGAATGAACATCACAATGCTTCTGTTTCATGGGAATGATCACAGTTGACTTTTCCTTGATGACTTGTGCAGTTCAGCGGTGTATTATTCCACTGTTCCTGACCTAACCACAGGCCACGGCTGCTAAAGAAACCTTGATATGTGGTGTTCTTAGAACAGAACAAAGACGGGCTCAGCAAAAGAAAAAAAAGAATTTGACAAAGAGTTGATTTTATTGTTCTTTATATGGAAATGCACATGTTCATTTCATAAACATTTTTTTATTGTATCATTTATTTTTTACTTGTGGGTAAACAAAGGCAAAAATATTAAATTTTAAAAAATAATAGGGAAAAAATGAAGGATGTAATCAAGATTTCCAGGTTGTGTTGACTTTCAACTTACACATTATGCTCATTTACAGCTTTATATTTGTAAAAGTATTTGGTGGTAGCACATGAAAACCAAAGAGATATGTCTCCTACCAAATCATAACCATCTTACTCTAAATAAGTCACAGACCTTGTTGTGTGCAGTGTAATGTAATGTACTTTTAATGAGGACCTATTCTGCTCATTTTCAGGTTCATATCAGTATGTAGTGTCTCTACTGGGACATGTCTCCATGCTTTAATGTTCAAAAAGCTCTTTATTGTTCTCATACTGCCTGTGCTGCAGCACCTCTTTTCACCCTCTGTCTAAAACCAGAGCCCAGTCTGCTCTGATTGGTTAGCTGTCCGGCTCGGTTGTGATTGGTCAACCGCTTAGAGATGTCCCGCCCCTTGCTAGCCAATAGGAGTGCAAGTGTTGCACAATAATGTCACTATGTTACGGATGTCAACAAAGGAGTCTGATGGAGGCGTTTCAGGCAGGGGGGAGTGTGTGGGAGAGAAACTCCCTGCTGAGAACACAGGGATTTTAGCCTCTGCAGACCATTTACAAGCACAACAACCTATAGAACATTCTACAGGAGAGAGACACCCCAAAAGCATAACAGGGCCCCTTTAAATCTGATGGCAAATAGGTACACTTCCTTTCCCCAGAGATACACATCCACACATGTATGCATACGAGTGTGTAGGAAAACACACACAGCTGCATACACACTCACACGCACTGTGCCCAACCCACCACACATCACAGCTTCAGCAGAACAAGCTCGCCGGGAGGGCTGACATAATTGTATTAATTGTTAACATAATGATGCATTTATGTTTAATGCCTACCTTCTGGTAATTACCGAGGAGGTACCTTAAGGCCTGGAACCTTGTGCCTCCTTCTCTCTTTCTCCTTGACTCTTTCATGAATATCCTTCCCTTTGTTATTAGTCCGACTGCTGCTTCAAAGACTTTCATCATTTGGTCGGTTGTAGCCAGTTTCTCTCTCTCAGGTGCACCACAGAAACGTATCATTAAGTCATCATTGCCTAATTCGTCTTGTGAAGTCCTTTTGACACAGAGAATACTAAATGTCTGCCTTCAATTCAACTTGGAAAAGATGAAAAGAAGAAGGAGCAGGGATCTTCCTGAAAGATGTATTTGCTTTGATTTAGCTCTTGCAGGTTTCAAGAAAATATTTAAGCAGTTAAACAAGCTTTTATGGATGAAACAGAGTAATTCTCACATGTGTGTGTGAGTATGGAGTCAGGTTTTAGCCTAGCTTAGCAAAAAGTGAGAACAGAAAAAAGCTTTAAAAAAAAGACCTGCTTCGAATTGATGGTTGAAGTATTTGTTTTGTTTAGACCGAGTGAGGCTAGCTGTTTCCCTCTGCCTGCATACATTATGCTAAGCTAGGCTAAACACCTCATGGATTTCAAATGTGTAGCGCCAGCTACCCGTTCAAAAAAGCCGAGCCTTAGTGTTTACTGATTTCATTACTAAATTAAAGATGACATCACACAAACTTGTTCTTACATAAATCATTTGCCGGGGCTTAATATACACCAAATAACAGCTAGGTGTCAACAGGGGCGCGGGAAGGGGGGTGCTGAGGGCGCTGCAGCACCCCCTAGCGGCAGGGAGGGGGAGCGGAGCACCCCTGCCTGCAAATGTATTTTATTTGTATTATATATATTTATTTCATTTCATTGTGCCTGAGATTATATTTTATATTATATATTATTATTCAAATGATAATTTTAAACTATATAATACATTATTTTGCTTCAGGGAAGACAAATAAGATAGTTTTTAGTCGGCTACTTTTAACGTGACACACAACAACACAAGTAACTGACATGGCGCAAAAACGGATATCGGAATTTTGGGACAGAGACCTTCGAGCGGTCATTTCAGAAAAGCTGGTTTACCCGGTGGAAATGGGTGCATTATGTCACGGAGAAAGACACCGTTCTATGCTTCACCTGCTGCAAAGCCATAGAGAAGGGCTTAAGACAGGGGTGCCCAACCTTTTTTGAACCGAGAGCTACTTTTAAAGTTGC
>CALSBZ010039308.1:0-10705 GCA_943591055.1 Gobionotothen gibberifrons | reverse complement strand
ACCCTAACCCTAACCCTAACCCTAACCCTAACCCTAACCCTAACCCTCACACCAGATACTAGACAGTGTAGATGGTTTTTGGTCTTTGAGACACACAAAAAAATGCCTCTCTTGCCATCATGTCACATGGAAAATGTGTGAAACTGTAAAAAGAAAAAGGATTTAGAAGGAGCAACAGGCACAAAAAACAGTTTAAATTGCTTTTATAACGTGCAAAGAAGGACAGAAACATATTCATATACGTAGCTTAAACTGTCCTTCCAGCCTAATGAAACTAATCATGGATTTAAATCAGGAGATTATTTTTAATCTGTCCTCACAAAGAGGCTTCTGTCAGAATCCACTTGGATGGATTGGATATTGAACTGCATGCATGACGGAGCTCTACGGCTACATTTCTCCACACAGATAACTGCGCTCTGCGGAGAAGAGGGATGTTTGACTCACCGTTTCCACAACATATTGAACACAAACACATTCAGTACCCTCAGTCCCTTTCCCAAAGGAATTAGCAGTCATTTGACAGAAATTCCCCTGACACTTTGCCCTTGAAACACGGCCTCTTTTCAAGAAAAACTTCAGCATACATCCACTTGTCAGGGTGTATTATTTCCATATGTCTGGATTTGTGTGATTTGCTGTGGAGGAAAACAAAAAAAATGCTTGACTTCTCCTCTCTACCAGGGAATGAACTATCTCCACAACAGCTACATTAGCTGCCATGGAAATCTGAAGTCATCTAATTGCGTGGTGGACAGTCGATTTGTTTTGAAAATCACGGATTATGGCTTGGCCAGCTTCCGCTCGTCCAGCGAAAACGATGACACGCACGCACTCTACGCAAGTAAGTGGAGTTCATGAATACGGCGGCAGAATTTAAAGTTATTATCCTCTCAGTAAAACAATCAGCCGTCAGACATTTTATGAGTTCTTCTGCTTTTTGGTTTCCCAGAGAAGATGTGGACCGCTCCCGAGCTACTCATATACGACCGCCATCCTCCTGAAGGCACTCAGAAGGGGGATGTGTACAGCTTTGGCATCATACTGCAGGAAATAGCCCTGAGGAATGGGCCGTTCTATGTGGAGGGCATGGACCTCAGCCCCAAAGGTAAACAGAGTGTCTTTTATAGGCCTCACAGAGGTCAGCTGACCACTCGAGCATGCAGCAAACAAACACAAAAAAGAGACATTTCAACGAATAAATCTGTGTTTTGTGTCGGTAAATCATAAACAAAACCATATATTGGTTACGTTATGTAGCTTGAAACTACTCTGAGAAGTGTTTCTGAAGAGTGAACAGACGGAAGTTCACTCAATAGGAACTTCATTCATTGGCTTCTCCCTGACATTTCAAAGGGGACTCTGGTAAGGTCAGACTACTTTATCGCAGCCCTGCAGCTCCGTACACAAACACAGAACACATGCTGTCCAGATGTCAAAGGCAGGTGGAGTCACAAAAACAACATGTTTCAACATGGGTCAAGAAAATGTGACATATACAAAAACAAAGCACACAAAAGAGACTACAAGCAAAATAAGATTTGTCCTGTATTTAAGCGAGGAAGCTGCCAATGAGACAAACTAAATAAAGGAATAAAAAGTCAAACACATCAGGTAGCTGAAAGCAACAGCATCAACAGCAGCAAGTCCGCCAAGTCGACAGATTTCCTTAACGGGAAAGAAAAGGTTTAAGTTTAAAATCCTACATTTACTAGAAAATAAATCTTAGAGCATTAACGTTGATGTTCTCTGACATTAAAGTATGTAATTAACGACAGGCACACTAGGGCTGAACGATATACCGTGTCATGGCGATAACTGCGATATGCGCATGCGGGATATTCACATCGCAGGGACGTGCGATTTTTATTTTTTTATTTTTTTAGGGCGTTCGATATTAAGTAGGTAAATTAACTCAAACACGTCATGTTACAATTATTTTGCTGCTTGCTACAAAAGGAAAACTTGCGCGGCTCTCATGTCAGGGGTACTTGTGCGGAGTGACATGCAGGCTCTGCATGCACAGCAACAAACTATTTCAGATGCCTTTGCCGGTGTTACACCATATGAGAAAGGTTCAAAACGGCATAAAGGAGCTGGTGTATAGCTGTTCTTCATTTTATTTTTATAATGTTGTTTAAAAGATGTCCACTACTTTGCTGCTATTTGCACAAAAAAGGTTTTAATTATGTATGTTAATGTTTGTATGTTAATTCCCTAATGTGATAATGAAGCTTCCTATAGTTTAATGTAATACGTTTAATCTCTTGGATCCCTTCTAGACACCACTCTTCTTCATTCACAGATGAACCCCCTTATTTGAGGGTAAGCAACATGCGTTATCATGACATGTTAGATCATGACTTAAGGTATGATGAGTCAACCAGTTAAGATCCAGACGTCCGTGACTCAAATCCTTCATCCGGTTAAATATAGTTTAAAAAAACGCAATATATCGCAGGGGAAAAGAATATCGCAATGTCAGTATTTTTCAAAATCGTGCAGCCCTAAGACACATTATACATTTATAAAGAAAAATAGGACTTCCACCACTTTGCATGGTTCGATAAACCTCATCAAAGTTAAGATGCTGCCGCTTGCAATGCATTACTCCTGCAGTGGATTACTTTGCAATCATATTGTGAAATCAAGAAATGCTCATGATTAAGGCAAAGAATTGTTAACCATACTATCATGAACATTTCGAATTTGAAGAGACAGAGTCTGTGGGTTGATCCGAAGTTGCAAAGTGTTTTATTCTGAAATGTACGACTTTTTTAGCTACATTACATACACTTTAAGTTGAGCCTTAAAAAACATCAAAAAAGGAAATAAATTGGTTCAAAGTAGCTCATAGCTAGAAGGCTAACAGTAGCCTCAATATGACATCATTATTGTGAAAAAGATGCCAAGAGACATCTTGCTTTGCAGTAGCTTTCTCTCACAGGAAAAACACATTGTTGTTATCTTCTTAAATTACCCAAGTCTAAAAAAAAATCAGAGCTTAATCACTGCTGACACTTTTGCTCCCCGGCTTCCTGCACACATGTTGCGGTTTGACCGGTTTCTTCACCCGCATCTACTTTTACCTCCGCTGCTGTTTCTTCTTAGCGACGGCATGAAAAACTTAACCTAGAAAGCCATTTGAGATCAGGAGTTCAACCTTTACGCATCCAGAGTGGAAGTCTGAAACTCTCCCGAGGCGCTTCCTCCATGTGCAGATTTTGATGAGCCTTTTATTCAATGGCACGCTCAATGCTGATTGTACAAGTGCCTGAAAGTCATTAACAAGCTGAGTGCTGGCCTGCACCTGTTCTCCAGTGTCAGAGCGTCATTCTGTGCTTCAATAAAATGACTTCAAAACTGAAAGGAGAGAATGTGGAGGACTCATTTTGGGCAGGAAGTCTCTTATGAACTTTTTGATTGATATAATTAACTCATCACAGAGGAGAAATATGAAAGTGTGAATATATTAAGACTCATCCAGCAGGAATAGCACATTAACGGAAATACAGAACTTTCAAATGAATATCAATATTCCTGAAATTCTAGGTTTAAGAAGTTAGTGATCAGCAGCTGCAGAGATGAATTACCCCACGTTTACAAAAGAGACAATGAAACGTAATCATCTCAATTTAAACGTTTGTAAAAGACACCCGTTTTTTTTTTTCATCTCTTCCAAGATGTTTGAATGTAAGTTTAAACGTGTGACTTTATACTCAACTCACAAACTGTGCAGATGAAAATTAATTAAAAGGCTCTTTCGGCATGCGTACATTGAAATGATATTGTCTCATTTCACATGTGGCACGGGCATTCGGAGTAATTATATAGAGGTATCCAATATTATTGCTGATAGTCTTGTTTGCTTATGTGGGTCATACAGAGCCATGAGTATTAATTGTTTCATAACCAGTAAATAACTCTCTGTACTTTCTTTAAATAAGCAGGTATGGTCTAATGAAACATTCAAAATCACCATGTGGATTCATTGTAAAGCCACGTCTCCGAATTCATTACTGAAGGTTGTTTGAATATCAGTTGTTTGAGTTTCCTTGTCCACCCCCACATACAAAAGTACAGTGAGTATTCATTGTCACAGCATGAATGACATGTGAGATGATGGCTGGCCGCCTGCCCTCTCATTCACAGAAATCGTCCAGAAGGTGAGGAACGGTCAGAAGCCGTACTTTCGGCCGACGACGGACAACAAGTGCCACTCTGAGGAGCTGACCACCCTGATGCAGGGCTGCTGGGCCGAAGACCCCGCGGAGAGGGCCGACTTCGGCTACATCAAGATCTACATGGCCAAACTCAACAAGTAAGAGTCACATTTCACATTTTTAAATTACCCAGTCTCATGTGCTCAAGAGTCTGATCACGCATATTACCAAAAACCACCTCAGGGATCAAGACATACAGTGTGGTAAGTAAGACCATAGACCATAGGGAAGGCCGTACGACTGTTAAACACCTGAACTAAGAACATCCGTAACATTCACCTGTTTGCAACTCACAAATTATGGATCACTTGTATGTAGACTCTTATGGCACTACTTCTATTCTATTGTATTTACTTGCACTATTTTATCTGTTTTATTGTGTTGCACTGTTGGAGGAGCCTGGGACCTAAGATTTCCATCGACATAACTACACTGTAGCTATGTACGAATGACAATAAAAGCCTTGAATCTTGAAATACTGTAGCTTTGGGTAAATTGTCCGTTGTTGTGACTGAACCCGTGATCAATTGAACGTTTCCTACACCATCCTTTTTTTTCAAAGCGGAGATGATTTGACTAATTCAATTCGACGGAGGTTGCTCTTTCTCAGACTATTAGTTTCTCCCCTGCCAACTCAACATGTGAACACCGTGTTGAAAACCTGAAGTCTCCCTCGCTGCCGTGCGAGTCGATACGTTGAAGAGATTCGAGCAGACAAACAGGAAAAGGAATCATGTTCTGGGAATCACCCGGACAATTTGAGATAAAAGACTGTTTGTGATTCCTGACAGCAAGGGCTCTGAGCTGCCTTCCCATCTCTGACTGTGTGTTTGTCTAGGAAAGTGTGAATCAATGTTTCTGGTATTGTTTTCAATGATCCCATGAATTATTCATATGCATATTTCGGTTAGGAGATTTTCTGTTGACACAGGAAGAGAAGCACAATAGCTTTCCCTCGAGCAGCACAGCTCTGTCAGAAAGAGTTACTTAATGAAGCATCACTGCTGAAAGTGACACACACATATAACACACATTTGAATTATAGCGTATATAAGGATTGGCTAATTGTCTAAAAAGTCAGCCAATGCAAAAGTTAAACATGCCAGCAGGGGTCGAGTCATGGTTGGAAAAACAAGTCTGGTTGTCTTGAAGTCTATGACAAAATGACCCTACTTCTCACTTGATTAATTACCTAATTTATGGTTTTACAGGATAGTTAATTTAAAATCTTCTTCAAGAGGTTAATTCTGTAAATAGAGTGCCTGAGTCAGCATTTTTGCTCATCTCGAAGTCAATGGGTTATGGAATAAGGTCTGTGTTTTACTCAAGCGTAAGAGATTTCGCATTTTGTTAAAGTAAAATTAAGTAAAATTGTGCATAAACTTAGGACGTCTGGAACATTTCAATTTGATGTACCAATGCAGCCATACAATATAATTTTTTCAATATACTGAATGTGTATCTGTGACATTTCCTTAATATGTAGGATTCCACACACGATGTAGGAAAAAGGGTAAATGTTTTCAAGGTGTTGTAGGGTATATTTAAGGTGTAATATCAGGATTGCGGAGATGGATTTTCTTGCTGCCAGAGGTTATAATGTTCTGCAAGCAGAAGGTGGACCTTTCTGTTCATTGAGTTGTGACGTGCAGATCAAAACACTGGTCATGGTTCATTTAACTGAATTGCAACTTGGAATTTGTTACTTCAAACATGATCATGCTGTGTGGGGTCCAGCTTAGCTTTGGATATATAACTGTTACAGCCGGGCTCATAGGCTGCTACAAAGAACCCCAAACCTAACCCCAACTCTCCAAAGCCTACAGCGACAAAACATAAATAAACAAACAGGACCACCAAAACTCTGCCACAAAAACTCATTGTGGGATATTCAGCATTAACTTGAAGATTTTAATTCTACTCATTGCTGAAGAGGACACTGTTATAGCGCAATCAACTGCCAAAGCAACTAAGTTGACACTCTTACCTAACCAAGTTAGCTATGGTGGCTACGTTTGTTAGCTTGTTAGCTCGTTAGCTCGTAAGTTCAAGTAAATGGTAAATGGACTGTACTTATATAGCGCTTTATCCAGTCTTCAAGACCCCTCAAAGCGCTTTACATACTACATGTCGTTCACCCATTCACACACATTCATACAGAGCAGTGTATGTTAGTCTAGGACCTAACATTCACACACATTCACACACCGTTGGCCATGCCATCGGGAGCAACTCAGGGTTAAGTATCTTGCCCAAGGATACATCGACATGTTGACAGCATGGGCTGGGATCGAACCCACAACCTTCTGGTTGAAAGACGACCGCACTCCCTCGCAGCCACAGTCGCCCAAGTCCAGCTTTAGCCAAGTATGATCAGATATTGTCCAGATATCTAAATACAGATATTCACAATGATGCTTCCAGTGTGTCTTTTATGTCTGCTGAAATTCGAAATTATTATTATTATAATGGTAAAGGGCCCTTTACAATAAGCACAGATAATACGTAATACGTTCTATTAAAAACTGCTTGCAGCGATCTGAAGTGTGCTTAAACAAATTCTCTATCAAAGTGAAGACTTCAGCGCCTTTGTTGTTTTTCGTCAAAGCCCATTAACGTCACCTTGTCTTTGGCGAGTTCAAGGCCGCTCTGACGTCAGACGTTTCAGAGTCAGATGCCAAAGACAATTACATTCATGAGCTATAGGCATTTGTGAAACAAATCCGTGAGACTACAGCTGCGCTGCTTTGTGCAGTACGGTATTGTAAAGTCTTTCAACCTTGAACCTCAAGAAATAACAGTATTCACAGGAATGTGATGGGGAGGATAAATACAAATGTTTGCATTGAAAGGTCGCTGATCTCAGATGATTCATGGATGTGAATAGGTTTTTACATTTAAACGTTATCTGTGCCAATATGCTTCATCTCTGGAAAGTAACCTTGGATAAAGCCAGGTTTAATAACGTTTTGCCATGGTTTTAGAAATAAAATATTCTATAAATTAGGCTATAAAAGATATTAAAACAAACCCCATATGTAGGAATAAAGATATGCGTCGATCTGGTGCATGTAAGTGCTACTGCAATAGAAAAAATGTAATTAAATAAAAGATGTCTGGCTCCGGTTTCAAAATGCAAATGAAGAAAGCTTAAGATAGTAACATAAAAATCGAAACACTAGTCTGAAAAAGTACATGTTATGGAAGCAAACCAACCCAAACTCTCACTGTTTTTGCCTGTAGTGTCTCTCCTTAACCCTTGATCCACAGAAGCTACGATCCTCTAAAGACAGCGGTACAAAACTCGAAAATGCACGTGTTGATTTGTTGGAATCTGAAGGCAGGTGGTTTGGAAGTCTCTCTATAAACAGATCTGTGTGTGGTTCCTGTAGCCCGACCTCTCCCCCGTTAGCTCGCTGTGTTAATGCAGGATGAGCCAGTGATGTATGGCTTTCCATTTGCAGTCGTTGGAGTAGAGAGCCCTGCGTGTGATTGACGGCCTCAGAAGCACTCAAGGATGCTCTTGACAGCCGAGCGCTAAGCCCCTCCTCCTGTTTACGTCCCGTTCGCCACCGAGGGCCTATTGCTTTGTTTGCCGGTTATTTTCATTAGGTAAATGCATGTTGTTGACATGACGTGATGGATGGGCTGTTATTTCTGGTGTTTGAGCTCTGGCTTGAAGGACGCGGTAACAAGAGGGTACACCGAAGCTTTAGCCCACACAGGGAGCGGACCTTCCCCTGAATGACTGACCTCTCCCTGATCAAATCTCCCACTGTACTAGGTCCGGGAATGAGTCCTGAAACCTGAAAATGAGTTAGCATCCGGTTCCCTCATCTAAATCATTGGTTTTTTGAACTTGCGGTTAACAAAACCTCAAGAGATGTTTTACGTTTTGTGCTACGACATGATATACGTCAGTAAATACCCCACTCATGAATGTCCAAAGCCTCTATTAAACAACATTTGGTTGCTTAGCGATGGTGACGTGAAGTAATGCGATCGTATGTAGCTGGATTTTAACTTCTGGCGATTGCATTTATGTTTAAAAAATCATAAAGTGGAGTTAATATGTGGAGGTTATCCTGCTGAGCAAACGTCTAAGTATCATAAACATGTTCTTATACTCCAAATCCAAAGGAAAAGTCTTGTTGCTTTTTGTCGAGGGAACCCTTGTGATTCTATCTTTCAGGGTGGGGCTTTAAAAATGCTTCACCACGCTTTTAAAATGTTTTTTTACATATCATAACATATGTTTCTTTTAAAAGTGTCAGACATCAGTGCACAGATTTAAACTTCCTGAATGCTAAGCCTCTTTGTAAACAAGAAAGCACTCAGAGAACACTTCCCTCTGCCAAGACCCGTAGTGTTCTGCATTTGTTTTATAAATAGTAGTAAATGTTTTTAGCTTTTAATCAGCGCCTGGATCCAGATCTGTGTGATGACAGCCATGATGCTATACAAAATGAAATCCTGGAAATTACAGCTTTGTACGAATAACTAAGTCTTATGAACTATTGTTATAATAGTCTTAAGATATATTTTTTAAATAGCTGTCATAACAGTCCTATTTCTATTTTATTTTAGCTTCGTATTCTTCTCTCTTATTTCTTCTGTGTCTTTGTATGCACCACATACTAAAGCAAATTCTTTGTATGTGTAAACCTACTTGGTAATAAAACCCATTCTGATTCTGAAAGCTGAGGTTCTTTTAAAAAAATATAATTTAATCAGTGCTCATCTACTGGTGAAATCACATTTTACAGGATCACTCAGATTTCATATGTGGAAATCTAATGTATTTTAGTAGTAATTGCACAACGTGTTCAATAGTTATAGCGGTGTAAATCAGTCATTCTTTTTCTAATAATGTAGGTTTCATGAAAAGTTTTGTATGAACTTGTAAGAAAAACCTGGTCCAAAGTCAGACCACCATTATTATAAAATCTCTGCTTTATTTACATATAAAAAGGACAGTGAATGATAGTTGATTATTGAAACCTATGTATTGGTATTTTTTTACATTTCTTGATATATATATGCTTGACTGTAAACTCATTTCACATGCTACGATAATAAACGTTATTATCCTGGGAAGACACACAGTGTTACAGCAAAGACAAAACTATTTAAAACTTAAGTCAAAATATTGCAAATTACTTTTGAAATCAAGATAATAAAATAATGAATACCATAATACATTATGCATGAACCTTAATGCAATGGCGCCTGCATTCTTACATGTTTTGCCGTGCCGACTAAAAGCCTTGCTCAGTTATAGAAGCAATACATTATAATGAATTAAATGGAACAACTGTGAGCTGTCTACATTATCCTAAAACCATAACCAAATTACAACTACCTGTCCATTAGCCTTCCGTTGACTTTACAGTTGCATAACAAATCCTTTAGAGAGTATTCGAGGAGATAAATTGTTACTGGCTCCTAAAAGGATATTTAAAATCCTCCGACTTCATAGAGGCTCTAAAAAAAGCATAATTCTTCTGCTAATGCTTTGCAAAGGCTTTAGTGTCCATGGCTGAACTTACCACAACACTCCAATGACAATGGTCAAACTTTTATCCCTCAATCACTCGGAAATGAGTATATAGGGGAGACCAGGGACAGACCAGGACCAGGGACATTTACAATAGGATAGCCATTTTGCTATATTATACATTATCAATATGTCAGCTACTGAAAGAATGTATTTAAGATGTTTTTATGAAATAAGTACAGGTTGGAAAATGTATTTTTTTTTTTTAAACTCAACTGTTACAACTGTCCTTGTGTACAGGGACAGTTGTAGCACATGCCAGGCACGGTTGTAACATGTTAATGACGGTTACCTTTTTTCACACTACATGACAACAAATAGGGAAAGCTGTCAAATTCTAAGGCAACAAGCTTGTAATGGGGTCTCACACATCCTCCATCAAACAATGAACAATGAACAGAACTTAAAACAGAACACCAGAATTAATCAGATTCACAGTTGTGGCAGGTGTAAAAGGCACTTCCATCTGTGCAGTCCTTGTTTGCCCAGGCTTTACAAGAGCAACACTGCAGCCAGATCTCCTTGGACCTGGACCGCTTTAGACTTCTTTGCGTTAGATCTTTTTTTCTCCATTTTTTTTTACCTACTATATAAAACCAAAATGTCTTAGTTTTCGCCGGTACTATGAGTTTGGATGAATGGAAGGAAAATATGGATGTCTGTGATTGGCGGTGCGGTAAACACTGCGTGGCCTTTGTGTTGCATTTGTTCTCATCATCGTCTTTCATGTCTCCCTCTGATGTGTTGTCCTTTAAACTTAAACTACATGTGGGTGTGTGTAGGCTCCGTGACCCACAACAAACATGGCAGGGGGCCAGGCATTGATGCTTTTAGCCGCCACGGCGCTGTGGATGACTCACCTTCTTGCTCCGTCTGAGTCAATGTGTGTGTGTGTGTGTGTGTGTGTGTGTGTGTGTGTGTGTGT